>JACEFZ010028406.1:155000-194856 GCA_014155875.1 Cepaea nemoralis | reverse complement strand
AAAAAAAAACAACTCAGCAGTTTTTTGTATCACAACATGGAAACCCCACCCTTTTTTAACCAATTAATGGGGTGAGAGGGGTGATGAGGTCACAAACTGATGTTTTTTTTGATAGGATCTTTTGCCACGTGTTCAGGGGTATGAGAACTAAAAAAAGAGTTGACGAATACACATTGCCAAGTCAGCAGATGTGGTACCGTGTGCACAAACCAGACAGTGTATAAATACGAGGCGTCCTTTGTAAGCAACTACTCTGTCCTTGGCGTCTAGAAGTATCGTTCTCTGACAACCAGGTACTATGTGGCAAGACAAATACGGTAAGTTGGTGATTGATAAATCTATCACATAGTCGTTATGTGTCTCCAAGTACCTTAATATTATAAACCTAGTATAATACAATAGTATATGGTGCTAAACATATATACCTTAAGAGACAAGTCACTTCTTCATATAGTATACTAGGTTGTGCCGGAGTGAAATAGTGCTGATAGCTAGAGCATAAGGGTATAATAGTAGCATATCACATACGAATTTTAGCGGAGAAGGTGAAAGTGTGTCCTGTAGAGTCTACATAACCGTTATCGGTAGTACTATATGGTCTACATGGGCACATATCAGATATATAGTTATTATGTAAATTATGTATATTTATAAGGGTGTTATACTACCTTAATATTATCTATGCTTGTTGCAGATACGTATGCCCAAGAAAAACTAATAAAGGACCTATGGAGCCTACTAAGAGCAGAACCAAACAGTTATTGTATGGGGTGTCTTAATACCCCGCAAAATCAAGAAGCCGAGAATCCCTTCGCTCATTCTTGTGATGATGGTGAAGGTGGTAGCTTTGCGGACCTAGTAACGGTTCGACTACGGGATGTGTTAACACACCACTTCACTAAAGACGAAATAATTACATTAAGCCTGAGTAGAATTGAGGAGAGCATCATTGATTATAATCATCAAAACGAAACTCCAGAACCATCCCCAGCCAGGAGTGAAAGATAAACGTCACCGACATCATTATCCTTCAGTCAATCCACACTGGTGGATGAGTATTAAACCTTTTCTAAACAAAGAAGAAAAATTTAGAGGGGTGATGATAGAAGCGAGGTTGGTAGATAGTACCTCATTGGTATTCTTTTTCTTTTTTTCTCAGGCTGTGTTTCACACTGACTACAACGTACTATAACAGTCAAATGAACACTACTGACACGAAGAGCACACGTCGTAATTGATCGCACTAGTGGTAGTGCAAAGAAAAGACTGAATATCATCAACCACAACAAGAAAAGATGTCTACACAGCCACTAGACCAGTCTCTAGGTGTGGTAAGAGACGTGGTTACTAAAAATTATACACTGAACAAACAGAGGGCAGTCAAGAACAGTCTCAACAGATGTGCACATCCCGCTGGTGTACTCATTAAACATAACAACGCCGGAAAATGTGTTACTGTAACATTCGATAGCCCAAGGCACTATGACTCATTCCGAGTCCAGATGTTTAGGTATTACAACAGACACCCCATCGAAACTAGACAAGACCAGACTGGGTCACCTGTGGAAGACGTGTTTACAACACCACTGGTGAAGATTCATTTATATCTCACGAAAAGAAAGCTGCTCGCCCAGGGATAGGTTGACAATATTACCGCATGGTTAAAAATAGACTTTATCGACCTTGAGAAGCTCGCTACAGACAGTCACGAGTAGACAAAACAAACACCACGTCTGAGCCTACGATTATAACCAGAAAGATAACTACCACACCTGTGGGGTTGGTGCATACTCGATAACAGGCGTCAAACAGAGGGGTCAATGACCACGTTATAGGTCGACTACTCATTGGTGCCTACGTACAAAACATGTCTAAACATGATTTGGGTCAGTTTGTGATATAGGTCGACTGGTTCTAGATATAACTCGTTGACACCGGTTTAATCTGGATGTTATTTACCCAACCAGTGGTATAAAAAGCCGAGGTTGGTAACACTAGCTTATTATAAACTAAAGATGACTACAGACCGAACAAGTGTGCCTGCTAACTGGGTCTATATGACTCGAGGTGGCAAGAGTGTTAGACCAGTGGGTACTGGTACCAAGGCTGTGTTTGTCTCGTCGTACAGAGGTGCGACTACGTTGCATACAAGGAGATTTTTTGGCGAATCCGATATCAACTTTCCGACTAAAATAGGGATGACACTTACTCGCCAAGAATATGAACAGATGATCGGTATGCAGAGTGAGATTCTAGCTGACTTTGATCGATTCACAACCAATCAAGGTAACCAACCCAAGCAAGTCAAACAAGTCAGTAATCAAGACAATCATACCACTAATCACCTCATCCAAATCAGTAATCAAGACAATCAAGTCAGTAACAGATGTGGTCAGACGATACCATATGACGATGCAGCTACCTCATATGTCTATGATATTCAACAGGATACTACACCAGCATATGTCTACGACACTCAGATTACAACCTTCAATAACCAAACAGGGGACCAGCAACCAACCTATTCCTATTCGGACAATCTTATACCACTGATCGACCCCCGAAAGAAGGCAACAAAGAGAAAAGGTCTATAGAACACAACACCATTCATCACTGTTCATTTATGTGTATGAAGTAAAAAATAAAAAAAAAAAATTTAAAAAAAAATGGTTTGTCTTTTTGTTTTTAAAATATCCATGATGTCTCTTGATTATATAGGTGTGTACTTGTCTGTATGTGTACTTGTCTGTATATGTCGGTGGTTGTGTTTACATGTGTGTCTGTGTCTTTGTGTGTGTGTGTGTGTTCATAAAATTATTAAACTAGTATGGTTCATTGGAAAATACAAAATATCAACTTACCAAATCACCTTGATCCAAGTTAATTGTACAACAAATCTGGTAGCAGTGCTGAGTACGTTCAGTTGTGGAAAATTCAACACCTCAGATGGTACTAAAAGCGAATTGTTTCAAGTCGATTGTAGAACACACAGATTCTACTATCTCAGAGTGAGTAGTCTTTGGTTGTGGAGACTCAGTTCTATAAACGACTTGACTTTATACAGTTGTAAACGATACTAAGGTCATGTTCCCACCAGAACCAACAGGAAACTTAGTCAGCAGAATACCACATAAGACATCTGATGTCTGATGCAAACACGACCTCAGAGAAAGAAAGTAATTATGTTGTTCGTAATCTCCAAAAAACGACTACCAGGCCACAGCCTTGACCTCGATCAGTGACTATTCCGTGAGAAGTACCAGCACCCACGACTTTTTCCCACCAAAACACGACAGCGACTTACACCTCTAAAAAAAAAAAAAGGGTGATTCAAACATTGAATACTAGGTCATAACCTTGGCCTCGACGAGAAAGTATTGCGTGAGATAACACCACCGAGTTATTTTCCCACCAAAACAGACAGCTCTGGGAAGTAGACATTGTTTTGCCGGGTGGGGGTAAAAATGCTGACTGTGCTGTATGCTCACTCAACCAATACCGTGTTTTTGATGTGTCTTCAAATACTTTTTACACTCAGTAGGGGTAGGGGGAGGGGTATGTCTGGTGTGGGTTTGGAAATGTGGGGTGGTAGCAGTATTAGGTGTGGGTAGTTCATGTATAAATAACAGAGTCTCCTGTAAGCCGTCATTCTGATTCAGTCTACAATACCACAACAACTCTCAGTAGTAGTGATGTCGGTGGTACCCAGTGCTGGATTTTTTTTCCCTACTGAATAGGTTGTTACATTCAAACCAACTATCAGTGTGGTAGTGTAATAATCAGTATTATACTATTATTGTACTAATACTACCTTACTGGTGAAGTGTGATATGAATTATCATGGTGTCGATGTACCGATAACTAAGGCTATGTGATAGCGTCTCACAACAAGAACTCTTGAACTATTACAACAGAAACTGAGAAGTTGTCGACACCAGTCATACAATGATGGTAAACACGTGGTTACAAACCATAATTCACCACACACAGGAGTGCACAGGGCTGGAATTATCGTGGTCTTGATGTAGTTCTAGACCATGCTCACATAAAAACAACACACAGTTGGCTGAGGTATTCAGACATTCCAGTAAGACTACTACGTGGACCCCTTTACCAATACGACGTGATTCATCAATATGGCCACCAGCTCTACTTTCAGGTGTTCAGTATGTGACACAACCTTTTGTGATATGTATCAGTTCACTCACCACATTCGGAGCATTCACGAGGGGAAAGACCAAATACATACCTGTCAGTTATGTAATAAGGTGTATACTACGATGACTGGACTAAAAAAACATAAACGAACACATCATCAACCATATATGGATACATCAATTACTTCACCTACCTCTACAACAACGATGATACCACAATAGCATCATCACACCAGCTGAACACACCACCTGAATATGGTCAGATTCCTCGTAGTATAAGTCAAGTACCACACCGCTACCGATGTTCAGTAGTGCGACAAAGACTTCCGTGATAACTATAAGCTTCACTCGTCACATTCGGACCATTCACGTAGGGAAATCATACTTATGTCATATCTGTGGACAACGTTTCAACAGAAAAGACAATCTACAAAAACACAAACGAATACGTCATCAGCCGCCGTATGGATACATCAGAACCAGAGACAACTACCTCTTCACCATCAGAGACAACACCACCAACAACCTCGACGACACCACCAAATGAAACCAATATAACTAACAGTCAGATACAACCAGACGAGAATATTCTTGAAAAACTGGTAGAAGACGAAGTGAGCATCTTAGCAGCCGGAGAACCAGAGACACTACACATTCCTTCCATCGGATATTCAACAAATATATAGAGAAAATTGGGAAGCTATCAGGACACATCACAAGATTAACAAGTATTTATCGACATACACCTTCTTTATTAGCCCGGAGATACAATACCCTATCAAATGGACAGATACGTTGTATAAGATTTTCAATAGCTCAAATTAGTCGCTTTAAGATCAACTTTAGCTTTCATCTAGTGTTACGACATAGAGAAACACAAGATCTTAGATTCTATCATGCATCATTTAACTAATTCTTCTGTTTTAAAATTTCCAGCGCTAATAAATAACAGATACGACTTTGACGCCTTCCTTACAATCAGTACACGAACATGACATTCATTCCTATGCCATCCAACAACGTACAGACACCAAATATACACTAGAGACAGTAGCTGGCATATGTTTTACCTCTTTCATATCCCTGAATTTCCAATAGGTTGTTGGTTAGGCGATATACCACTATATATTACACAAAACAAAGCCATCAACACACTACAACGTATGCAGGATAACAAAATGTACACAGATAACTATTGTTTCTTTAGATCCCTAGCATTATTCAAAGGCGGGCACATAAACAGACTTCAGAAACACACCAAACGCTTAGTTAATGAGTGGGCAGAACAGCAGCATATAGAGTCCATACGTAGTTTTCCTGGTATTAAACTACTTCAACTCACAGTTTGGAACAATGTTTTGGCATTAATATAGATATTTTCGAATATAATGAAAACCAAGCCTTAGTCCCAAAACTTAGAGGGAGTGGGAATTATGAGACCACATTAAGACTATTATTGTTTAAAGACCATTTTATGTATATTAAAGATATTGACACCTTAGCTCGTTCATTTAATTGCCCACAATGTGGGAAATTATGGCCGAGGTGTAGTAGAATGGAGAGACATTCGAAGACATGCACTGGAGGGGAAACCAAGACTCGGTATAAAGGAGGGGTCTACAATCCAACAGAAACAGTATGGGAATTAATTGCAGAGCAAGGTATTTCGGTTGATACAGCGTATGTGTACCCATATAGGATTGCCTATGATTATGAATGTTATTTTTCTAGATCCAAACTACCTAACGACAGAGAGTCTACTAAATATTTAGCAAAACATATTCCAATGTCCTGTTCAGTAGCATCCAATGTACCTGGGTTTGAGAAGCCTGTTTGTTTTATTTCAACTGGTGATCCCCAAGACTTGATTAATAGAATGGGTGATCATCTACATGCAGTAGCATCGAAAGCATATGAATGTTTGCGTGATAAATTTAGTGGAGTGTATAGAAAGTTGGGTGAGATGAATCAGTCAACGCTGACGAGTAAGTTAGATGGGTACTTACAACAGATCCCTGTGATAGGATATAACTCTGGTAAGTATGATTTAAATATGATTAAGCCATATTTGATCTCATACTTTACTACATCAGAAGGGTCGTCGATCAAATATGTAGTTAAAAGAAATAATAATTTTATGTGTATTGCCACTGATCAATTGAAATTCTAGATATCAGTAATTATTTAGCAGTAGGATTCACCTACTCAAAATACTTAGCGGCGTATGGTGTTGAGGAGACCAAGGGATATTTCCCTTATGAATTCATAACAGATTTAGACAAACTAAAAGAAACAAAGTTACCACCTCATACAGCTTTTTTCTCAAAGCTTAAAAACCGTAACATTTCCGAGGCAGAATACACAGTTTGTCAGAAAGCTTGGGTCGATAATAAGATGACTACATTAGAAGACTTTCTCGTAGTGGTATAATAACAAAGATGTTCAGCCATTTATCAAGGCTTTAGATGCACAAGTTAGTTTTTACACAGAGTTAGGTGTAGACATGTTTAAGGATGCCATTTCTGTCCCAGGGGTTACTCTAAAGTATCTCTTTAAGACCCTCCCCAAGAGAGTAGTATTCTCGTTATGTTCCAAGAAGGAGGAGAAGTTACACAAGATGTTACGAGCCAATATAGTGGGTGGGACCGAGTATTATTTTTCATCGTTACCACGAGGCCAATCAGACCTGTATCAGGGTAATAAATCAGTAAAAAGTATTAAAGGGTATGATGCGAATGCTTTATACCTATGGTCTCTTATGCAAGATATGCCATCAGACTTTCCTACTATTAGATATAAAGAGGATGGGTTCAAAGCCCATAAGGTAAACAAGTATATACAAAAGTGTAGAGCATGGTTAGGGTGGGTCTCTCATACCCAGAACATATCCTTGAAGACACAATTTAATGGGGGTGAAATGCGGCTAGGCGAAAGATATATCCGCGTAGATGGGTGGGAAAAGAAGAGTAAGATAGCTTATCAATTCCATGGGTGCTTATTTCACGGTCACCCAAGCTGCCCTCTAACCAAGGGAAAAACTATTAACCCCGTCAATAATAAACCACTGGTGGACTTATTTAAGAAGACACAAGAGATTCGTGGTTATCTGGAGACTGTCGTTAAAATTACAGTAATAGAAATGTGGGAATGTGAGTGGGAGACCCTAATCAAGACTGATAGAAATATTAAAACATTCATAGACACGAATTTTCCATTCGTCACACCATGGTTTGGGCGCTTCCCCATAACAATGACTAAGATTCTCGGTGCTGTAAAAGATGAGAGTTTGTTTGGATTGATAGAGTGTGATATCCACGTGCCACCCTCTCTCAGAGACCATTTTTCAGAAATGTCACCTATCTTCAAAAACATAGAGGTGGGTAGAGAGCATATAGGTAAGTTTATGTGTGAGTACGCTGAATCACATAACTTGCTTACACGACCACGTCGCACATTAATAGGTAGTTATATTGGGGAAAAGCTCCTGTTGACCACACCATTATTAAATGGTATCTGGAACATGATCTAGCTGTCACTGAAATATATCAGGTGAATTGAATATAAACCTGTTCGTTGTTTTAAACAATTTGGGGATACGGTGTCTGATGCCAGACGTGAGGGAGACAGACACACCACCGAGACTATTACGGCAGAAACAATGAAGTTGGTAGGTAATGCCGCTTACGGCAAAACTCTAACCAATAAGGCCAAACATACTGATGTCTCCTACTGTAAGGTAGAAGACACGACGAAATTCGTAAATAATCCCTTATTTAAGAAAATGACCTGTCTTACTGACGACGTTGTTGAGGTCGAGACAGTAAAGAAGAGAACTGTCTGGGATTTACCTCTACAGATTGGTTTTTTTGTTTATCAGTATGCCAAATTAAGAATGTTGGCTTTTTATTATGACTTTCTAGACAAATTTATCTCTAAAGACGACTTTCAGCTTTGTGAAATGGACACTGACTCTTTATATTTGGCCCTTAGTGCCGACTCACTCTCTGAAGTAGTTAGACCACACCTACGAGAAGAGTATGACAGAGTTTATAATCAATGGTTCCCGTCTGAAACCTGCCCTGTTCATAGAATTACCCCTAGTACTGATACCTGTAAGGATTGCCAGACTATCAAAGCCTATGAAAAGAGAACCCCCGGGCTTTTCAAGTTAGAATACGAAGGGAAGGGGATGGTCTCGTTATGTAGTAAGACATATATTTGTGTCGGGGATTATGACAAAGTCAGTACCAAAGGTCTGACTAAGACCCACAACACGCATTTAAACAAGGACACATTTTTAGAAGTACTCACTACTCAAACACCGAGTGGGGGAAGCAATATAGGTTTCAAAACACAAGACTCTTCTGTATATACATACACACAACACAGAGATGCTCTATCTTATTTGTATATAAAAAGAAAGGTTGCCAGTGATAATATAGCGACTATGCCATTACTTATTTAATTGATTAAACAATTATTATGGTTGTATGTTTTTTCCTTAATGCTTTTTGTTTCAGATTATACTTAATGTTATAATTTATACACGCTGGGTGGTAATCCCTCGTCTGCCCGTTTCATAAGTTTATGTACATTTGTGTTATGATCGTATGTTTTTTCCTGAATGCTTTTTGTTTCAAAATATAATTATAGACGAACTTTCGCCTGACCACAAGAACATTGGTCTATTAACACCACTATTGAGTCGGTGATGTTACACGTAATCTTAACCTTCGGGGCATCGTTATCTACAGACAGAGATACGTTGTTTGTTTGTTTGTTTGTTTTGTTTGTTTGTTTGTTTGTTTGTTTGTTTGTTTTTTTGTTTTTTTTATATATATATATATATATATAACAGAAATAGAATATATTATGATGGGTTTTAGATACATATACGGATTATTCTGTCCTCCATCCAACATATGCCATGCAGGTAAGCGTGGGCGATACCATGTTCTGCCATCTCACTCGATCACCAGAGTCGTGGCGCTGATCCGTGTTTCTGTCTCGATCATGCCACAAAACCAAACCATCCAGGTGTTTACTTCTCAACCTTCCCCTTGGTCTGTCCCCCCTGGATCTTGTCAGTTGTCACCAAGTTCTCCAATCCATTTCTTCTCATAACATAACCATAACAATTTTGACATTATTCTGTACTACATTATATAACTTACTCGTCTATTGGATTATGTATATAAAATGTTTGTATGATTACATGTGTACGTATTACAATCTCACATTAATACAATTTCAGGAATATAAACTTGTCATATTTTTTAATAATATTGTTACATGCACTCAGTTATATCTTCGATTTTGTTTGTTTTCGGTGGTGGAGGATGCTGATGTATTGTGTTCCCCTCTGTTATTACATAATATTATGGTTAATTATTTCACCCTGTAATCATAATAATTCATTATTTTTGTTTCCATACACTGTGAACGAAAAATAAACATATTGTTTTACGCCTATACTTCACTGGACTTTGTTGTATTTTTAAACGTCGTGTTGTTTTTCTCTGATGTGGCTTACTTATTGACGAAAGTTAGTGGTGAGAAACAGACATACAAAAACATACAAGACAAACGGGTATTACCTTCAGTATCCAATACAGCATCTTGTCCTCAAAACACCATGGAAAGCGAGGTTGTGTGGTAGATGTTTAGTTTTGGTGATAGGAAAGAAGTGTTGGTAGAATTCTACAGTGGAAGCCCCGTATCTTAATATGTCTAGTTTTAACAGCTATGTACTTCATCTCACGGCTGTTTGTCTTTTGTATGTATGTGTATTTGACTATATGGTGTTTCTATACTCACTCATAGATATAACACTGGCCCATACGACAACGACACTACTACACCCCTAATATTCTGTTCTATCACGACACAAAAAAGCATAATGTTTTAGCCTATACTGTGATTTTAAACTTCCTTCTCTGAATAGCACCAGCTAACTAATGTGGGTTACCTTGCTTTCAAGAAACGCGAAGTACTGAACATCATGTGACTTTCCGCGCTTTCTCACGAGACTGGGTTAGCTTGATTAGTTTTCCAGATGTTCACTGGCGCCAAGCTACTCTGGATCCATGGGAAAATATACAATTATCTGTTGGTAGAATCTCGACTTCGCACAACATGAAGAAAGACTGATTAGTTTTTCCACATGTTCACTGGCGGCATACTACTCTGGAACCAGCGGGTGCTGTTAGTAACGGCCGTATGAATCTCTCTCTCTGTTTTTCTCATTAAAACTTGGTAGGAGCCCTGCTTGGCTTGTTCTACCACGTTAGTGTGTGTGAGATTGTATAGGTTCTCTCTCTCTCTCTCTCTCTCTCTCTCTCTCTCTCTCTCTCTCTCTCTCTCTCTCTCTCTCTCTCTCTCTCTCTCTCTCTCTCGAAGAAGAAGAAGAAGAAGAAGAAGAAGAAGAAGAAGGGGAAACAAACTTGTATGGTTGTTGTTTTTGTTCGAATTGTATAGTTTTTTCGCTCTCTCTCTCTCTCTCTCTCTCTCTCTCTCTCTCTCTCTCTCTCTCTCTCTCTCTCTCTCTCTCTCTCTCTCTCTCTCTCTTTATATATGCCACTGTTGGTGTCTTTCGAAAAAAGACGGGAAACAAAGTCACTTGAAACAAACTTGTATGGTTTGAATGTGTGTGTGTGCGCTTGTGTGTCTGTTTGTCTATCAGTCTGTATGATTCGTTGTCTTTGTACTTGTCTGTTTCATTGTGTGCGCGGTTGTGTGTCTGTTTGTCTATCAGTCTGTATGATTCGTTGTCTTTGTACTTGTCTGTATATGTCTGTTTCGTTGTGTGCGCGCTTGTGTGTCTGACTGTCTGTCAGTCTGTATGATTCTGTTTATGGCTGCACTCGTGTCTGTTTCATTGTGTGCGCGCTTGTGTGTCTGTTTGTCTATCAGTCTGTATGATTCGTTGTCTTTGTACTTGTCTGTATATGTCTGTTTCGTTGTGTGCGCGCTTGTGTGTCTGACTGTCTGTCAGTCTGTATGATTCTGTTTATGGCTGCACTCGTGTCTGTTTCATTGTGTGCGCGGTTGTATTTTAGCTTCGTTATACTTGTGTGTCTGACTGTCTATCAGTCTGTATGATTCTATGTATGGCTGCACTCGTGTCTGTTTCGTTGTGTTTATGTATTTGTTATAGACAAGGAGACGCTGATATATCGCCTAGAGGAACAGTTCATTGTAGCTCAGGGGCAGTGAACACGTTTCACTATTCGCCGTCACAGAGTCAAAGATTCCAAATCAATTGCGTGCGATTCGAACCCTAAGGCCGGAGAATGCCTTCGTAATACACGACCCTGATTGTTTCATTATTGAACCCATTCCCCCACTAGTAATAATTACCATCGATTAATTCATAGGTGATTTTACTATTCGTTTCCATTCACCTTCTATTATTATCCACAGGCACGACAGACCTCTATAGGACCACTCATCTATCTATAATAACCAACTGATCCCCTTTAGGGGTCGTACTCCTTTTTTAATGTATGGGTCGTAAACCTTTTTTTAAGAGTAGTTTGATGTTGTATACCAATAAAAACACTTGAATATATTACTTTTTTGTTTTTACTTTTGTCTCTGTGTTTTACTGTGTCAGACTCCTACACCTCTCTTTTTGTTCAGTATATAATTTTTTAGTAACCACCTCTTATTTCATCGAGTATAACCACGACCCATCACACCCTTTGTTTATCACCATACACATTATGTCTACACCAACATATACCCCTCCCTCATCCGTGCCCTCTCTTTAAGTACTACCACTCATCTCACAACCTCGCTTTCCAGAACATTTTACCTTAATTACTTCCCCACCAGGCAGCGCCAAAAATTTCGTTCCCACGAAAAAAAAGTTCCCACACGCCGTTTCACCCCACAAAAAAAAAAAAAAATTTCACCGAGTCGACATTTTCCCCGTATTTCCTTCATAAACCCAAATTACCCTACCAGTTTACCCTCCAATCATGTGGCAAGTGAACGTCCTATACTACTGATATTACCATTGTTACTGTTTTCTTGATATTCAAGGAGAGTCCTTTCCTTGCACTCTCTGTTACTACAACGTCTAATAATTGTTGTAGGTCTGTTGAATTATCCGCCACCAATACTGTGTCATCTGCATAGCGTATATTATTTATATTATAACCTCCAACTAGTATTCCTGGCATCTCTTTGATCTCTCTCATTATTACTTCGCTATACAGGGAGAAAAGATCTGGTGACAAGACACACCCTTGTCGTACTCCTAGCTTTATCTGTTCGTAACTACCCTCTTTATTTCCCATTTTAATTGCTGCTTCTTGGTTCCATTAAACATTCTTTATTATTCTTAAATCTTTTCCATCATTGCTGATATCTTCCAACATTTTAATCAGTTCATCATGTTTTACTTTACCAAATGCCTTAGTATAATCAATGAAGCACAAATATATGTCTCTCTGTTTCTCTATTGACCTTTCTATTAGTGTCCGTAATGTAAAAATTGCATTGTTTGTGCCCTTTCCTTCCACAAATCCATACTGTTCTTCACTAATTTCCATTTTTATTTTCTTTTTGTTTCTTCTCATTATGATTCTGAGTAGAAGCTTAGTGATATGGTTTCTAAGGTTAATTGTACGAAAATCTTCGCAATCAATTGCTCCTGGTCTTTTTGGTATAGCTATAAATACAGATTTCAGCATATCACTGGGTAAATATCCACTACTGTAAATATCATTCAACATTTTGGTTAATATATCTACTCCACATTCTCCCAATACTTCTAATTCTTCTATTGTGATTTCATCTGGCCTAGCTGTTTTTCCTTTCTTCATACGTTTCATAGCGTCAGCGACTTCTTCTTTCAGAATAGGTGGACCTTCTAATTTACTATCTTCTGTTAATTCCTCCCTTTCTCCATCAAGTAATTCTCTTATATACTCATTCCACCTCTTCATTATAGCACCTTCCTCTAATAATATCTTTCCTGTTTTTGATTTCAAACACCCTGTATTTATTCTTATTTTTCTTCCTGTTAGCTCACTGATTTGTCTGTGCATATTTTTTGTATCTTTAATGGAATTCAATTCAGTTTGCTTGCATTGCTCGTTTAACCAACTTTCTCTCCCCCGATGTGTCTCCACCTTGCCGTGGTGGGGGAGCTTACGAGTCCCATCGACCCCATGTGCTTGCCGATGGATGAAAACTACATATCGGACGGCTCGTGGGATAGGGACCAGACTAAGAGAGACACAACCTGCTGCTCTGCAGGTGACTGAGGATAGCAGTCAAAATCAGGCAAACGATCCCAAAAACCTCAGTCCGGACATAACCCCTAAGGCTCCCATCCGAGGTGTATGGCTGAACGTCTCTAAGCCATAAACTCTCGGAAGTGAGAGCCTGGCCGACACAAACCTACATCAAAATTGTGATGAGGTGCTGAGCACGCTACATGCTCGGCGCAGATACTCGTTCGATGGCTCTTAGCTGGGGGATATGAGGTATCCCCGGATGAAAGAGCCTGACCGTTACTCGCCCACAGACGCACGGAGGTAAGGTGCTGAGCCGGCAGCACATGTAGCCTACCTCGTGAGCGAGTACAAAAGGTGGGAAAACACCTCGGTCGCACGTCCCGTAGATAGTCTGTAACCATACTCATGAAGTGAGTGTAGTCAAAGGTGGAAAATTGTCTCGTTGACACGAAATGGAACGCCTGTCTTGCGAATCCATTACGTGGCAGCCCGAAGCGAAAGCTTGCTGTGTGGAAGTCGAAATAAGAGTCTCGAAACCCGAGGAAGGCTAACCTCATCAAAAATGCCCGCAGAAGCCGGAAGTGCCAGCCTACGGGCGGCAAAATAAAAATGGCACTACGCAATTACGTCCGAGTGAAATGTCTCGTCCGAATGTCTTTCGTGCTAGGAACAGCTCTGACTACCTAGTTTCCGAATGCCGCTCTTGTTCGGAACAGCTCTGACTAGGTAGTTTTCCGAATGTCTGGCGTGCCTGGACCAGCTCTGACGGGCGCAACGACAAGCACATGTCCGTGTCGAAAACTCGCTGAGTGGATACCGTCTGCAGACCTGTCTGGTTTGTGCGGGAACGGCCCTGGGTTTACGAGGTACCCAATATATTGAAGTGAGGAATTAAAGCAGCTATGAGCAGGACGTGACGATTCCCTCGGTGAGCCCAGTCCCAGAGCATTATGTGTCGGCTCTGCAATTATGGAAGCCACCCAGGATGGCGGAAAATGCTATGGACTGTCCCTGCCTTCTTTTGAGGGATGACTGCGAAGTCTTTGACCGTTCCAACTCGACCAGCTGGGAGGTGGACGGTACCACAAACGTGAGAGTCTCCCAGGAATACTAACCTGGTCAAAAATGCACGCAGAAGCCGGATGTGTTGACCTAAGGGTTCCGACCCAAGGGTGCCTAACGCACACCGCAATCACATCTGAAAAAACACTCCGGATGAACGAAAAGAAGAAGAAGAACCAACTTTCTTTACCCTTCCCACATCTATCTTTTATTTCTTTATTTATCTTAGCGTATTCTTGTTTGTCATTTTTAGTCTGTTTTCTTTTGTCCATCAGTTTTAAGATTTCTTCATTCATCCATTGTTTCTTAGCTATTTTGCCTCTCTCCGGTAATACTTATTTGCTAGTTTGATGAATGGAGTCCCTTAACAGTTCCCATTGTTCATTTATACTGTGTATTTTAGCTATTGCATTGTACCTATTTTTCACAGTCACTCTGTATTGTTCTTGCATTTCTTTATCTATTTTCAGAACCTCTTTATTAAGTCTCATGTTCTTAACAATTTTTTCCTTCTCTTTAATCTTACTTTTATTTGTCCACATAGTGGTACATGATCACTATTACAGTCAGCACCAGGCATTGTCTTTACATTAATTAAAGCATTTCTAAATCTTTTATTAAATAGTATGTAGTCAATTTGGTTGCGTATTTTCTTATCAGGACTTTTCCATGTGTACAGTCGTCTTTATATGGTGTTTAAACCATATGTTTCCAATTATCATATCATTGATATTTGCCCATTCTATTAGCTTTTCCCCTCTTTCATTTCTTGTACCTAAACCATAATTCCCCACTACATACTCCATTTTTCCCTTTCCTACTTTTGCAATAAAATCACCAAGTATTATTTTTATTTCTTGTGATCCAATTTGAGCCATCACCATTTCTATTTCGTCGTAAAAGTGTTGTATTTCTTCATCACTACTGCTTGTTGTTGGTGCATATACTTGTATAATATTTATATCTATTAGTTTGCCTTTGATTTTTACGACAATAACTCTATCTGAAATACACCAGTATCCATTAATTGACTTGGCTGTTTTTTCGTCTAATATTATTCCTACACCTTTTTCATGTGTATCCACTCCAGAATAAATTATTGTGTGATTGTCAGCTATAATTTTGCCCGATCCCTTCCATCTCATCTCACTAACGCCTAGTATATTCATTTTCATGCTGTCCATCTCTCTTAGAACATTGGTCAACTTTCCTAGCTCATTTAATGTCCTAACATTCCATGTTCCTACTCTAAATTTATTTATTTTAGTTATGATTTTGCCATCAGTAGCTGGATGACGGTCTGGTGTCACCTGTGGCTCATGACTTTCCCTACAGGTTCATATCATAGTCATCATAAAGTGCCGTCTTCGCATTCAAGGTCATCTTTAATTTGATGACCACGATCCTGACTAATCGCTAATCACTAAATTAGATCCGCAAGTGGACATCGTATCCTCAATTGTACATCGAATCCTCAACTGGACATCGAATGAGCGACATAGCGATTCCTTTCTCGTTGACATTTAACCATATAGCTTATAAAATGTCATTTGTGTGAACTTGCCTCCATATTGACACATGAAATGACCGACAAAGCCCAGCTAAAGTATCTGGCAAACGAGGAGGCACCCTGGCTAGATGTCAATTGGTATTTAATCACGAAAAATCCACTTGTATATTTAAATGTTGTTAAAAATTTACACATCTGAAATCTCAGTTCTGATTGGCCAGTGAGCGTTAAAGCCGAAGTCACATGACTATAATCAGTTAGGATGGCTTTTAAAATTTATAACAAATTTAAGTTGCTTGAACTATAGTTGAACAATTGAAACGAGAAAAAGAGTGTTGAGATGCTACATAGAACCTGTACTTTTATATGGATGTGAAGCTTGGACAATGAGCAGCCAGGCTGAAAAACATCTGATGGCTGTAGAAATGTGGTTTCTGAGGAAAATGCAAAGAATACCATGGACAGCCAGAAAGACCAATGAACAAGTCCTTCAAGAAACAAATGAAGATCGTAAACTGATCAGAGACATTAGACGTAGACAGTCACAGTTTTTTGGGCATGTTATGAGAAGAAATGATTTGGAGAACTTGGTGACAACTGGTAAGATCGAGGGGAACGGACCAAGGGGAAGACCTAGAAACAAGTATCTGGATGGCTTGGCCTTGTGGCATGGTCGAGACAGAAACACGGAACTGATCCACGACTCTGTTGATCGAGTGAGATGGCAGAACATGACCGCCCACGCTTACCGGCATGGCACATGATGGATGGATGGATGGAACTATAGTATTCATTCGCATGTGAGATCTGGACACCTACTAAACAAGCTGAACAACGCATAAATGCCCTTGCATATAAATGTTATAAATGTTCTAAGAATATCTTGGATAAAGAAAAGAACAAATGCATCCACACTTCAAGAGCTGAATATTGAAAAAGTTTGGTATTGAAAAAAAGACGATAACACAAAGAAAATTGAAATAATTTGGTCACTTGAAACGTCACGAAAGTTTGGAGAGGACAGTAATGGAGGGGTATATGCTTGGGAAGAGAGAAAGAGGAAGGCCAAAGAGAAGATGGGTGCAGGATGTGGCGGGTGATCTCCAGGTGAGTGTATCGGACGCGGGACATCTTGCTTATGATCGAGAGGTTGTCCGGAACGTTGTTATGGGCGCGTGGTTCTGCAAAGGACATGCAACTGAATGAATGAATGAATGAATGAATGAATGAATGAATGAATGAATGAATGAATGAATGAAAGAATGAATGAAAGAACTATAGTACATGTCCCGAGAAGTATTGCGAATATCGTGCTAGCCCATATGTTCTAAGACTAATCAGCACTCGATGGGTGATGAGGACTATGTCAGTCGCTTTTACTTTCAAAGTTAATTTCTTGGTATTGACTTTTAAACTTGGTGGCCCTGGAAGCCAAGGTCAATGAAAACAAATCTCCGTCTCGATCAGGATTCGAAAAACGACCACCAGACCGGCAGGCAAGTCTGCTAACACCGGAACTAAATCATCTCCCTGCCTGAACTATGTATCTATGTCAGCCAGAAATACCATTTTCATCACTTAGAATTCATTTTGTTATGCAATTTTGTACCTGTGGGTCGTTGTGATACCTCAAAAGCCGCGTTCAACGTCTAAATCTTCCATTTCTCTCTATTCTCAGAAATACCTGTAAGAGTTGCAGCGACTTGGTCTCTTATTTCGCTATTTTTTAACCCTGGCCCCCCCCCCCCCCCCCCCACCCCTTCCATTGGGGATTGGGGAATAAGACTTCAACTAACTTATGCTAAGCCGTCCTATCTTTTTTCTGTCTCTGCCCACCCCATGATATTCACCTCTGTCTTTAGTACTAAAACAAGTCTAGACGTCCACATAAAACGTGATTTGTCCGTCTTCTTACTTTATAAAATGAATTTTAGAAGGGTGAGACGTACAGGACTGTACAGTATGAAGGGAAAAACAATATCAAGTAATCGGTTCTTGTATTAACGCGATCTTGAAATAATCTTAATTTCCCCCCCCCCCCCCCCGTAAACCCAAAACCCCCCACCCACCGGGGGGGGGGGGGGGTGGGGAGAGAGAGAATTCCCCACCGGTTGAGAACAACTGTGTTAGCAGATCTCCCATTATTTCGTCAGCCTTATGGCATCCAGACAAGGGAGTGTCTATTCTTCTTCTTCTTCTTCTTCTTCTTCTTCTTCTTCTTCTTCTTCTTCTTCTTCTTCTTCTTCTTCTTCTTCTTCTTCTTCTTCTTCTTCTTCTGCGTTCATCCGGAGTTTTATTTCCCGGACGTGATTGCGTTGTGCCTGTTTACAGCAGAGCTGCGTTCTTGCGCCGTTAGGCCGACACATCCGACTTTTGCGGGCATTTGATTACCCGGTTAACATTCCCGGGTCTAGTGATACTATTCTCAGAGTATCTATAACCAATGTTATCCTAGTATATCTCGGAATTTAGTTCCCACATCAACATTTTGATATTGTTATTTATTGATTAACTATAATGCGTTGAACGAGTGGCCCTAATGATATATAAAAAGCAGAGAAAGGACGATTAGAGTGGGTAGCTATGGGTTCTAGAATAATAACAGCAACAATTAGACCCAAAATAATCAATTAAGTGCCGTCTCCACGATGAAGATTGGCTGCAATGGATATCCAACACTGTCTATCTCTCGCCCTGACTATACATTCTGTCAGATAGATATTTGTCCATCTTTTGATGTTATCTTCCCACTTGTATCGTTGGCTACCTATTGCTCGCTTGCCTTCAACCTTGCCCTCCGATATGGTTTTCATGAGATTATTGTGTCTTTTAACGTGGCCGAAATATTTCACTTCCCTTTGTTTTTGTAAATTTCTTTCAGCAACTCTCTTTTCATTCCCAGTTTTTCTAGAAACTCTGTATATGATTAATTTTGTTTCCATGAAATACGACGTATTCTTCTGTATATCCAAATCTCTATGACCTCTATTCGACCTTCTATTTGCTTGTTCAATGTCCAGGCTTCAACGCTATACAGTAGTGTTGAATATACGTAACATTTTGCAATTCTAAGTTTTAATGCGTTGTTAATCTCTCTAGATGTTAATATTGATTTCAAGCTACTGAAAGCATTTTTGGGTCATTACTATTAATTAGACGTACAAAAAAGATAATAAACATGAATGTGCTCCGGTGTACGCACCAACACATTTACATGACATTTCAAATAACTACTGGTAATTAAAGCAATATAGCAGAGATTTGATATGCTGATGATACAGCATTACTATCCACAACACAGAATGGCATAGAGAACCTAATAGCCTCAACCCAATTGAATAGTGAAAATCACAACTTATATCTTAACGTAGCAAAAACAAAGATAATGCATACAGATAAAACTACTATGGAGAAAGAAATATAAATGGGGGAAAATTGGAGGTGGTGGAAAATTTTGAATATCTTGAGTCATTGATTACCAATAACGGTGACACAATGAAAGAAATTAAACGGCGACTATCCATTGCTCTTCTAAGACTAAAACAGATGAATAAATTATGGAGTGGGACATACAGAACTACAAAATCTAGATTTTTAAGAGCATGCATCTTTCCCATTGCAACATACGCCTGTGAGACATGGACACTTACTAAACAAGCTGAACAACGCACAAAAGCCTTTGAATATACATGTTATAGACGAGTTCTAAGAATATCTTGGATAAAGAAAAGAACAAATGCATCCATACTTCAAGAGTTGAATATTGAGGAGGGTTGGCTATTAAAGACGATAAAACAAAGAAAATTGAAGTATTTTGGTCACTTGAAACGTCACGAAAGTTTGGAGAGAACAATAAAGGAAGAGGAAGGCCAAAGAGAAGATGGGTGCAGGATGTGGCGGATGACCTCCAGATGGGTGTATCAGACGCGGGACATCTTGCTTATGATCGAGAGGTTGTCCGGAAGGTTGTTATGGGAGCGAGGTTCTGTAAAGGACATGCTACTGAATGAATGAATGAATTAAAGCGATGGCAATATCAAATTGTTGAAGAGTGACCTGAATGAACAGATGGAATCGAATAACATGTGTTATGGAGAAATCAAAGGGAAATACTCATCAGGGGTTAACAAAATGTGCGAAGTGAATCAATACGTTATACGATCAACTATTTTCACACATTAATAATTACATAAATCAACGTAAATATCACCAGACCACAATGCAGAAAATCAAAATGATCATATTTGTGTTAATAAGAAATTTAGATAATCAGTACGCGACATGCAAGGTATTAGAGATTAGATTCAGATTTAGATTCAGATAACCATCTGCTGATAAGTACAATCTAATTTGAAACTCAAGAGCTACACTGTATTATGCATATAAATCTACAAAATGTAGGTTTAGTTTGAGAAATAAAAAAAAAACAACAACAACTAAGAAACGGTTTGCGCTCACAGAAGCTAATAAATACATGGACCTTAGGCAGTGTTCCACAAGCCTGGAGAGAAGCAATCATGATACCCCTTCTAAAATCTGGGAAAGACAGTTCCATTGCCTCCAGCTACAGACCTATTAGCCTCACCAGTTGTCTCTGCAAAACAATGGAACGCGTCATCAATCACAGACTACAGTGGTACATTGAAAGTGAAAACATCCTTGTGCCACAACAGGCTGCCTTTAGGCAGTGCTACTCTACGGAAGATCAGACAACCTACCTCTCCCAAGAAGTTGAGGATGCATTCCAAGAGAAGAAGCTGGTACTTGCGTCTTGGATAGATCTGAAGAAAGCCTTTGACAAAGTCTGGAAATAAGGTCTGATGAAGAAACTGAGAAACTGTAAAGTCAATGGAAGAATGTACAAATGGGTAAAAACATACTTGCACAACAGAAGAGCCCGAGTACAGATAGGCGGATTCAAGAGCAAGAAAGTACTACTGCGTCACGGTGTTCCCCAGGACGGAGTCCTGTCCCCAACACTTTTTCTAATCTTCATCAATGATCTTGTTGCTAATCTACCCTATGGAATTAAAGTGGCAATGTACGCTGATGACCTGGTTTTGTGGAGCGCAAATGAACATGCATCAGTGGCCACCATATTGCTACACAGAGCTGTAGATACATTTGTTGCATGGGCGGATAGATGGTGTATCAGCATAAACACTGACAAGTGCAGCACCACTCTATTTACCCTTTCTCCGAAACAAAAGGCAGGGAGCATTCAGATAAATGGAACACCCCTAAGAGAAGACATGGAACCAACATACCTTGGTGTAACATTCGACGACAGGCTGACATGGAGAAAACACATCAAAAAAGCAGTAGCAAAATCCAGAAGGAAAATTGCCATCCTGAGAAAACTAACTGGAACCACTTGGGGAGCCAGTGGGAAAATACTTAGCAAAGTTTATCAACAGAGCATACGACCACACTTGGAATACGGGTCAACTGCGTGGTGTTCAGCATCAAAAACTACATTGCAGGAGCTGGACAAGGTGCAAAATCAAGCTCTTAGAGTCATCGCAGGAGGGATGAGATCAACCCCTATAGTAGCAATGGAGAAAATGGGGAGGACACAAGCTTTAAGAGAACGCAGAGATACAAAAACACTCATTCAAGCAGAAAAGTTTCTCAGCTTGCCAGGCCACCCTATGAAGAACCGATTTGAAAACTTAGCTATGGGGCGGTTGAAAAGAAGTAGTTTCATCCACCAGGCCAAACAACTCTGCAGAGAAACCATCGATCTTCCCACAGTTGGTATCCCCCTGACAACCATTCCAGAGCGAATCCCGTGGAAAGATGAACATAGAATATCGCTACAAATCCAGTCAAAAGTGAGAGGAATATTTGACAAGGAAGAACAGAACAGTGTACAGCGCAGAACAGCCACTCTCAGCTTCCTTGATGACGAATACTCACAGGACCTATGGATCCGAGTTTACACAGATGGGTCAGCACAAAATGCTGTTCGAAATGGAGGAGCGGGAGTGTACATAGAATACCCAAATAATACTAGAGACACGGCCAGAATTCCAACAGGAAAGTACTGCCATAACTATGATGCTGAAATTGAGGCAATCAAGATAGCCACAGAGAAATTACAAAATACCAGCCATGGTACACAACCTGTGGTGATATTGACAGATGCAAAATCCGTAATAGAGGCGCTCCTGTCTGGGAAATTGCCAGTTCTGAGGACACTACTTTCTGAACTTAGCAGTCAGCGTAAGATCACCATACAGTGGATACCATCCCACTGTGGAGTCCCCGGAAACGACAGAGCTGATCGATTGGCTAAGGAAGGAGCAAAAGAAGAACAACCTGATGTGCCTATTACATACCACCAAAAGAAAAGAATGATCAAATCAGTCAGAAGGCCACCAAACCTTACTCAAAACGACTACCACGTTATGGACAGACCAGAACAGGTCATTCTTCTGCGTCTCAGAACAGGACACAATAGATTACGCGACCACATGTATACAAAATTCAAGATTGGTGACTCAGCCATGTGCACATGTGGTTTGGCGTCACAGACAGCAGAGCACATACTCCAGGATTGCCCAAACTACAACATATCCAGGCGAACCTTCTGGCCTAGAGAGACAACAGTGGAAGATAAACTCTATGGACCGCTGAATGAACTAAAAAAGACTGTTGGATTCATACAAGAGACAACATTGCAATTATAAGCATATTTCAGGCGAACGAAAGAAGAAGAAGAAATACCTGGTCATGCAACATTTAGCGGGTGAGATGAATACTGAAGACTATTTGTAGCAGGCTAACAAAAAACTGGAACGAATCATGGATGAAAGTCATTGCGAAACGGAAATGAAAAAGTAAAGCATGAAAACGCCGGAAACAATTACAAATAGATGAACGGGAAATTAGAAAAGCAGGTTTAAACAACAGCAAACACATTGCGAAGAAAAGACAGAACAGAAAAACCACTGCAGAAAATCCTCCTCCAGAAATGTCAAGCATTCTTTGTCCACATTGTCAACGAACATCTCGAGCCAAAATAGGCCTTATCAGCCATCTTAGAACCCACGGCTCAATACTTTCAACCCCACTGGATGAAATGAATGGTCATCATCATTCTTGATGGACAAACAACAACAACAACAACAACAACAACAACAACAGCTCATGAATAATATATGGAAGCTTCTAACAAAAATAGTTAGGGATAATATATGGGCGTAAAAATATGAAATATACTGATACCGAAGACAACAATAGCCACCATCAGAAATGAAATTCATTGAAACTCTGGCAAAGTAGCTTGATGATCTGGACTTTGTAGATGACATGTCTCTCCTGTTCCACACACGAAATCAGGATAATTAAACACATTTAATTGGAGGTCACAGCAATTAGGTCAAATAATTCGTCGGGACAAGATAAATATAATAATAAAAATCAAACATACAACAGAGGTCAGAATGACCGAATGGATAAGAAGGTGTGTTCTTAAACATCCGGTGTGCTGATGCCAAGGTCAGGGGTTCAATTCCTACATCGGGCAGATAGACTAAAATGTATACTTCTCGTACTTGACTTGGCGATGTAAATTACAAGTACTTCTGAAATCGGAGGGGGTTTATCTGATGGCGAGGTCCATTGGTAATATGGACGGTTAATCCACACGCAAAATTCATTCCAGCGCTACTAGAAGTAGCGTGTATGGAGCTACGCTTGAGTTCAAAGCAAGCGAGAGCAAAGAAAAAAACAAAAAACAAAAAAAAAACGATAACCAGATCTCGCTTGGTGAAACTTCGCTTCAGGATGTGGAATCATACACGTTTTTATGTATCAACGTAAAGATTGGTGAGGAAACAGATTGTGGTATTAAAATAACGAAATACAAATCTCAGCATATTACACTGTGTGGACACAGTTCTAGTGCTATTGGCCTTTCTCAGCCCTTTCACAGTAGTCCGTCCAGTGGAGACCTTTCTTTGGCACTTTACCTTGTCGTCTTGGCAGACGATAGTTTGTTACATTGCACTCCAGAAAGACATTACAACTACAATCCACGGTGGTGTGCCTGAACAGACCTTTTCGCGAATTAAATGTTCGTCCACAACTAATGCATGTGAACATATTTCCTCCATCATGCACAGTCTGACTCCTCACGCGCTCAGTGTGTGATCTATCTGCAATCATTTTCTCCTTTGTATTTATTTCATTTCTGATCTTTTCTCTCCATGCAACACTATCAGCGCCGGTCTCCCTGGCCTAGCGTTTAAACGACTTTCTACGCAATCCCGTTTATCCACGTAGGGTAACGCAACGCGCGAGAATTGATAGATGTTCTCGCCGCGTTGGTGACTTACGGGATAAGTGAGCTGGCCGCTCAGAAAGCAATGGCAAACTACTGAGCGTAATCTTGTCAAGAAATCAACAGCAGCGGTAAAATGCTAGTGTTGACAGCGATGTCCTGTAAAGGATATGCGAAGGAAAAAAAACAACAACAACAAAGCACTATCAGCGGCGATTTTCTACCACGTTGCTTTATAGAGTAGAGATCAGTAACCGTGGAAATATATACATTACGCATACATGTTGTTCTTATAATTAGTTTGCAAGTCTTCGTGTTTACTTACACTTGTTTGCTTTTTATTACTTGATTTTTTTTTTGTCTCCCCATCATACATAATATCGTTTCATCTATTTCTGTCACGTTGTTCATCGATCCATCGATCTACATTGTACTGAAGAAAGCAATCTAACATACAGGCAGAAAATGGACCCAAATCAATGGTTCCACTAGAAGAATGGAAGCTGAGATTTAAGATCAAGTCAGTCATGAAAGTGCGTCTACGCCAAAATCCCCAAAGTCCTAACAACTTCAGACCCCGTAAGCTAATACATTAGACAGTTGAGCATACAATGGCTGGCGTTCGCACAAGCTTATGTGACCTTCGCTGGCAATCTGGGGCAAAATGCTCTTACTGGTTTCCGGTTTCCGTGTGGCTAAAACTTAAGTTGGTCAGCTGCTACACAATCTTCCTGTCACACAATGGATACTTTGCCAGTTTGAGCAGAACACACTAGATTTGATTGAACATGTCAACGCTTTTAGATTTTCTAATTGAAAATAAAATGTAGCCCAGCTCATATTATACACTCTTTTTGTTTTAAGAAGTTGTGACATTAAATTTACAACTGTACTAAACAAGAAATAACTGCTTCGATAGAAAGCGCTAATTAAACATAATACGCCCTATCGATATGCGTTGGCGGCCATGGTTTACCAGTTCACACTGCCACCATATTCTGTTCACATGGAAAATATTCTGGAAGTGAATCAATAATGATATCAAGGAGAATTTTACAAATAATATGCAGCTTGTGACCTGCTTCGTTATCAGATTTTATGGCAGTTTGTTGTTTTCAATGTATGTTCTTTACACGTCTAAGATCTTTCCAGTCAATTTCGAGATCTGCAAGCATCTTTATCATGTCAACATGACTTAATCTATGGAAAGCGTTTCTTTAATCAATGAAGCAAATATTCAAATAGTTCTTTGTATACTTTCATCAAAAATTCTATAACATATTCTCAACAAATACATATGATTTGTTCAACCCTTGCCTACTACTACAAACTCACAAAGTTCTTCCCATACTTCTAGGTATATTGCTTTCCTAGCGCTTTGTATGACGATTCTTAGAAAAAGTCTGATTTTACTCAGTACACAATTGTATTCATTGTCCATGTTTCTGCATAATACAATAATGAATAGTATATACAAAACTTCGTAACTTTTAATTGTAATTTTGTTATTGATCAGGTTAGATATGAGAAGTGGTTTCATACGATTGAAAACTACATTGATCATTCATATTATCTTTCTTATTCCTGTTTCAGGCTCGCCATTTTCCACTACTAATTGTCCCAGGTTAGATAAGCTATTATATTAGTTTACGTGTCTTGTCATTCACTGGGACATCTTTATAGTCGTCAATTTTAACCTGGTCATTCCTACTCTGGAGCATTATTACAATGGCAGTATACTTATGGTCCGGTTGTTTGCTTCTACTAAATTGCTTCGGAATTTCTTTGGAATCAAGGCTTAGTCATTTTCCACACCCACATTGGTAGATGTATGATTTCTGTTTTTCCACACCCATAATGGTAGAGGTATGATTTCTGTTTTTCCACACCCATAATGGTAGATGCATGATTTTGGTTATTTTCCACACCCATAATTGTATATGTATGATTTCTGTTTTTCCACACCCATAATGGTAGAGGTATGATTTCTGTTTTTCCACACCCATAATGGTAGATGCATGATTTTGGTTATTTTCCACACCCACAATGGTAGATGCATGATTTTGGTTATTTTCCACACCCATAATGGTAGATGCATGATTTTGGTTATTTTCCACACCCATAATGGTAGATGCATGATTTTGGTTATTTTCCACACCCATAATGGTAGATGCATGATTTTGGTTATTTTCCACACCCATAATGGTAGATGCATGATTTTGGTTATTTTCCACACCCATAATGGTAGATGCATGATTTTGGTTATTTTACACACCCATAATGGTAGATGCATGATTTTGGTTATTTTACACACCCATAATGGTAGATGCATGATTTTGGTTATTTTCCACACCCACAATGGTAGATGCATGATTTTGGTTATTTTCCACACCCATAATGGTAGATGCATGATTTTGGTTATTTTCCACACCCATAATGGTAGATGCATGATTTTGGTTATTTTCCACACCCATAATGGTAGATGCATGATTTTGGTTATTTTCCACACCCATAATGGTAGATGCATGATTTTTGGTTATTTTCCACACCCATAATGGTAGATGCATGATTTTGGTTATATTCACACCCATAATGGTAGATGCATGATTTTGGTTATTTTCCACACCCATAATGGTAGATGCATGATTTTGGTTATTTTCCACACCCATAATGGTAGATGCATGATTTTGGTTATTTTCCACACCCATAATGGTAGATGCATGATTTTGGTTATTTTCCACACCCATAATGGTAGATGCATGATTTTGGTTATTTTCCACACCCATAATGGTAGATGCATGATTTTGGTTATTTTCCACACCCATAATGGTAGATGCATGATTTTGGTTATTTTCCCACACCCATAATGGTAGATGCATGATTTTGGTTATTTTCCACACCCATAATGGTAGATGCATGATTTTGGTTATTTTACACACCCATAATGGTAGATGCATGATTTTGGTTATATTCCACACCCATAATGGTAGATGCATGATTTTGGTTATATTCCACACCCATAATGGTAGATGCATGATTTTGGTTATTTTCCACACCCATAATGGTAGATGCATGATTTTGGTTATTTTCCACACCCATAATGGTAGATGCATGATTTTGGTTATTTTCCACACCCATAATGGTAGATGCATGATTTTGGTTATTTTCCACACCCATAATGGTAGATGCATGATTTTGGTTATTTTCCACACCCATAATGGTAGATACCAGCTCCGTGGTCGAGGGGTTAGCAGCTTTCTCCGCTAACCCCGAATACTCTCGTCACGTGACGCGACGAGAATTAGCAGTGGTTCGAATCGCAAAAGTGACTTATGAGAGTATGGAGCCGGTCGCTCAGAAAGTCGTGGCGTGCTGATGAGCGTAATCTAGCCTAGGAATCAACATACAGCTGAAAGATGCTGGTGTTGACCGCAATATCCTGAAACAGGATGGAAACGCGGGAAAAAAAAAAAAAAAAAAAAAAAAAAAAAAAAATAATGGTAGATGCATGATTTTGGTTATTTTCCACACCCATAATGGTAGATGCATGATTTTGGTTATTTTCCACACCCATAATGGTAGATGCATGATTTCTGTGTGTTGTTCCTTTGTGCGTTCGCTCGCTTTGAACTCAAGCGTAGTCCATACATGTGTTACTACTTCTAGTACACTGGACGGATGTTTGCGTGTGGATTAGCTTTCCCTATTACCAGTGTCTATCGCCATCAGGCGAACCCACTTCGACTTCTGAGGTACTTGTAATGTACCTTCCTAAATCAAGGATGAACCTGCCTATTGTTTTATCATAGAGGTTCTGCCCACGGCACTAAATCTGTCATCTTGCTCATTCCTTCCATCAAGAACACTGCCGCCAGACCAACAGCGCCGTCTACCACAAGGTTCCAATTGTAATGTATTGGGTACAGGAGGATATGAGTAAGGTGCTCATATTAAAATAATAAAACATAATGAGACATCGCCGGCTCCCGGGCCGAGAGGTTAGCAGCTTTCTCCGTAATCCCGAATACTCTCGTGGTTGACGTGAATGCACGAGAATTGGAACAGGTTCGAGTCGTACCAGTGACTTATGGGAGTATGGAGCCGGTCGCTCAGAAAGTCGTGGCGTGATGATGAGCGTAATCTAGCCTAGGAATCAACATACAGCTGAAAGATGCTGATTTTGACCGAAATATCCTGAAACAGGATGGAAACGCGAAAATAAAAATAATGAAACATCGCCGAGAAAGAAAAATTTAAACAATGTGTGTTTCGGCATGAGGCAATCACATACTGGTTATTATTATAAATGGTAACCATTATCTATTTGCATTGCGTCTGCTCGCTAGTGTCTGCAACTTCATAAATTTCCTGCATAACATTAACGGAATTGTCCGAGTTCGTTGAGCTATGTAACTCGGCTTGCGGTCTTGTGAGAATCAACAGTAGAAGCTATACCCGAGCTGTCTACCACGACCTCTGTAATATCAAGGTCATCGACTTGGTTATCGTAGCTGCTTCTTGCAGCTAAATTATACATTCCAATTACAACTATCTTATATTCTGATACTTGTGATTTCTTTTCGGAATCAGCCAACAACATGATCTTGACACATTTTTCGGTTTTGTAAAGCCGTCGAAAGTTAATGCAATCGGACACGCAATAAAAATGTATGTGGAACTGATGGAAATGGTTAAAGTTGTGGCCTGTGTGTTTAGCCAAGGTGGTCTATCTGTCTGATGCTAAACACGTGTGTATCGCTTCAGTAAGCCACAAAATGGCAAAGACGTTGCGGCGACTAGCCTCCATCGGCAAACAATCACAAGAGAGCACAACATATAAAACACGGAGATAGCACCCCAGTGACTACATTAAGACATCATGAAGGAAATCAAGAAGAACAGAAAAATAATGGAAAAAAAAATGTGTTTGGCTTATCTGAGAGAATAGAATGTGAAACAATAGCGGATGATGACGGTAGTCAGCTTATACAGCCAGCAGTGCTAGGATGAGCGGTTATTTCAGGGATGAGGATTGAAACGGTCCAGTGAACACTCCGGGTAGATGCGAGGCTGGAGGTGGGGTGGTCGCTGCTATATCAAAATGGAGATGCAGACAGAGAAAGGCGGGAAAAGTGGAGACAGTGAAGATATGATAACGATCCGAGCATGAATCTAAGGAAGATTTACTCAGTAAGTGTATCCACAATACATGAGATTTTACGAGTATAGGCTGGGCACAGCGAGGTCAATATCAAAGAACAATAATGTGCACAAACCCATTCTTTGATGGGGCATCAGTGTTGGTAGTTGATGGTGCTGCATTCTAGCGAGATGGCCGAACTATTTGATCTTCTGCCTTTCAATATATATGGCACACAATGTTGACCCCACTGTCTGCTTGATAACATAATTTCTTACACGGTATCGGAAAGTTCGGTTGGCAACTATTCTTAAGAATCTCATCTCACGAGTCTCTGTGGCGAAGTGGTCAAGCCGTTTGACTCGTGCTCCGAAGGTTGTGGGTTCGATTCCGGGCCGCGTCCTTCGGTTTGCGAGTTAAATGTTTCGGAGACTCCTGTGGGTCGTCGCTAAAAGCTACGGAATTCGTGCTTTGTGCGACTCTTTCCGTGTTTCGGAAAGAGACCGAGCCATATGGGATAAAACCCTGTGCAATGAAGTCGACCCTGTCGACTTTTAAGCGACTTTTTTTTTTTTCATCTCACGAGTTTTGATTTTTCGTAAGTGTAATTCGGATATTGTCCGAGCTGGTAGCTAAGAGTTGGTGTGAATATCTTATTTACGATATAAGTGCACTTGCTTTTTGACTAAAAGAAGCTGAAATCTGATTTCGATTTCTCTGTCTATTCTGCCATCCTGCTGTGATCATACTTTCTTGATATTTACATTCTTTAACTTGTTTCAGAGGTGTTTGTATTTGTTTTGTTCGCATATCCTTTACAGGACATGGCTGTCAACATCAGCATCTTTCAGCTGATTGTTGATATTTTGGCAAGATTAGGCTCAGTAGTTTGCATTGCTTTCTGAGTGACCGGTTCACATACCCCGCAAGTTACCGACAAGGAGAGAACCGCTACCAATTCTCGCGCACGTCACGTTATTCACGAGAGTATACGGGATTACGGAGAAAGTCGTGTAACACCTAGACCAGGGAGCCCGGTCGTTTCAGAGGTGTACTATTTATAAATACATTTAGTGGACCAGGAGATCTGCTAATCTGCATTACTTCAATTTTGGTTGAATTATAGTCATATTATAGTATCTGTTGCCGGGAAGGTTAACCCGGTCAACAAATGCCCGCAGAAGTCGGATGTGTCGGCCTAACGGCGCAAAAACACAGCTCTGCTGTAAACAGGCACAACGCAATTACGTCCGAAAAAAAAAACCTCCGGATGAACGCAGCAGAAGAAGAAGTATCTGTTGCATATTCATTTACTTAAAGGAAAATAACCAAAAAAGATAATGGAACAGGCGATACAGTAACGGTAAATAAATTACAAGTAAAGGGCCTTTCTTCACACCTAGAGGTGCATTGGTTATATTGTTCAAGGCACCATATGTGCACACTTTGCAGCCGTTTTGTAGCCGCCAGGAACAATTTCGCCACAGTGTCTCACTGAAATAAGCAAAGACACTTAACAAGATCCACACAGGCATGAAGGGTATAATAAAGTTTGCATGGTGCAAATTCTGAAGAGATTGAAATCAAGAGTGGAGTTAAGCAAGGTTGTGTACTAGCTCCCACCCTCTTTGGAATATACTTTTCACTTTTACTGAAATATGCCTTTCGTGATCAGGATGGTGGTATATACATTCACTCACGCTCAGATGGCGGCCTCTACAATGCTCAGAGATTGAAGGCCAAGACCAAAATTAGGAGGGTACAGATCAGATGGTTGCTTTTTGTAGATGATGCCGCAATTACGACCCACTCTGAGGAAGAATTACAATGTCTACTATCTGCATTCTCCAATGCTTGTTTTGAATTTGGTTTAACAATTAGCAAAAAGAAGACACATATTATGTCACAAGGTGCACATGGGGTACCATCAATATTTATTGACGTCGCCGAACTAGAGATGGTAGACCATTTTACATATCTAGGATCAGTGGTAAATAGCAAATTATCCTTAGATCAGGAAATCAACATCCGGATTGGTAAGGCAGCAACAACAATGAACAGGTTAAGAAAAAGAGTCTTGAGAACAGGAAGCTTACTGCCAAAACAAAAGTCCTTGTCTATCAAGCCTGTGTCCTTAGTACTCTTCTTTATGGCAGTGAAACCTTGACAACTTACTCAAAACTAAGAGAAATGTGTAAACAGCTTTCATATGCGGTGTCTGCGAAGAATTCTTGGTATTAAGTGGCAAGACAAAATCACAAATACTGAAGTATTGGAAAGATCATGTTGTGTGACGATTTATTCCATGCTCAGTCTTCGTAGACTTAGATGGATAGGACATCTTAGGATGGATGGTGGTAGAATACTAAAGGACATCTTTTTTGGTGAATTATAGATGGGTAAGAGATCTCAGGGTCGGCCTCTACTACGATACAAAGATGTGTATAAGCGGGACATGATTGATACAGACATTGATAATGCACATTAGGAGCAAGTCGCAGCTGAACGTGATGCATGGAGAGCAAACATCAGAAATGGAATAAAGACAAAGGAGAAAATTATTGCAGATAAGTCACACACCGAGCGTGTGAGACGTAAGATGGTGCACGATGGTGGAAATGACCACGTGTTCACATGCACCCACTGTGAACGAACATTTACAGCGCGAATTGACCTTATCAGTCACATTCGCTACCGCCATGGGTAAAAGTTATTATGCCTTTTTGAAGCACAAACTATCGTTTGTCAAGACGGCAATGTGCCAATGACTTAGCAAGAACAACTGGAAAGATAAAGGGGACGAGAGGTAGATGCAGACCAAGAAAAATGATGCTGGATGGATTGAGACGATGGCAGGATGGGATATCATCAGCAGAGTTATCCAGAACACCAAAGACCGAGATCTGTGGAGAACCATGAACGCCCAAGGTAGCTGGAAGAGCACTTGATGATGATGATGACCTAGTAAGAGAAAGTATTAAAACACACGAAGCCAGAGACCAGAAAATACCCACGAGATTCCAGTTTAATACTAGTCAGAGCACAACAAAACACCATGTTCAGATTCCTGCCAGGAGACTGGATACTACTTCACGTCCATCTCCTCAAATTGAAAGCCATTTAGTGCCCTTGTTAAAAAAGGCCTCAAGATTTCTGAATCCATACCGTAAATATGTTGAATCATTAGTGAATTGATAGCTGAAAATTAACCACAGGGGATTAAAGACGATACGATATAATAATAATAATAATAATAATAATAATAATAATAATAATTCCTCCGAAGTCGGAGAGTGTCTGCCTGTACGGCGAGGAAACACCAGTCTGCACACCAATAAGCCAGACATGGGACAACGGATACTCACGCAAAACTCAGGTCCTGTATGACATCACACTGATGTTGGACAACAGGATGCCTTCATCCGACATACAGGACTTCGCGTTGGAGCTCAAGCCAACGAACACAAGCAAGCAAGCAAGCAATAATAATAATAATAATAATAATAATAATAATAATAATAATAATAATAATAATAATAATAAGTTAGTTAGTCGAGGTTCCAACTTCACGGCAACGGGTCGTCCCTATTATGCTCCATTCCCGTGCCAGCGAATATAACACAAAATGCTCCCCACTGTCCAATGTGAAAAGTGGAATAGACAGGAGTCTCGGCAATCCAACAAGCCCGCACAGGTACACTGTGTATAATAATAATAATAATAATAATAATAATAATAATAATAATAATAATAATAATAATAATAACAGGTGAAGTAAGTAAGTAACAGGATTTTTACGAATAACTGTTTTTATGATAGTGCGAACAAGAACTTGTATGTGGTGTTATGTTTAAACATAGTCCTTCTGCCTGTCCACATACTTGGTCCACCCGTCCACTAGCTTGTTGATGTCATTTGGGAAAACGTTTTTGTGTCTGGCTTTAAACCAATTTTGCACTGTCTCCATTACCTTGTTGTCATCTGCAAACCTATGGCCCCGCAAATGTTCTTTCAAGGGTCCAAACAAGTGAAAGTCCGACGGCGCCAATTGTATGCTGGATGTTTCAAGACATCACATTTTAGAGCACATAGTGTTTCCTCTGTATGCGCAACTGTATGAGGGTAGGCGTTGTCGTGCAGCAACAATAGTCCTTTTGAGAGAAGTCTTCAGAGGTTCATCAAAGATTTCCAGTCTTCCATTTTGAAATCATTCTACCCATTAATACAATCTCCTCTGACAAACAAGTATCTCCACACTGAATGATCATTGTTCTGTAAATTTCATAAGGTTTCACACTCTTATTTTAAAAAAAAAACAAAAAAAAAAAAAAAAAAAAAAAAAAAAAAAAAAAAAAAACGAAAAAAAAAACGAAAAAAAAAAAAAGACAAAACAAAACAAAAAAACACAACAAAATCAAACAAACAAACAAACAAACAAACAAAAAACGATAAATCCTCGTTGCTCTTCCACGGAACAAGTCGATAGTGGAAGAGCCACTATGTGATCGCTATTGCGCATATTGTTTGATCCTCACGACTCTTACATGGGATATTGCGTATGAGGCCTCGGGCTGTGAAAGTTGTGGGTTCGTCCACTGGACTGCATCGTTCAGACCACGATTGCAGTTGTATTCCGGAGACTCGTGGGGGTCGTCACTGCAGCTACGGAATTCTTGCTTTGTGCTGTGCACACGGCAAGAAACTTGCCGTTTTGTTGAGAAAGACCGAGCCACATGGGTTATAAAGTGATGCAGATAAGCCGACCCCCTTGAATTTAATATTTTAGTTCTTTAGTAACTAGAAGTAGAAGTAAAAAGAAGAGAAATATATTTCTTAATTACCCCCCCCCCCCCCCCCATTAATATAAGGACACACGCACACACACACACGCGCGCGCACGCACGCAGAACCCGCTTACGTCTTTGGTCCAGTCTTCAAACACCAGCAGTCCCACGTTCAGGATCGATCTTGCCATAACTAGTGCAGGTTTATTTCATCGCCTGTACACGCTGTGTGAGCTGGGACCGTTACGAATCGGAAGCTACAACAGGTAGCTTATTGATATTTCAATTGTCATTCAAAACAGACCACATTATTTATTCATCGTTTAATCTCCTGCCCTTTTATTCCCCTCATCAAAGATCTGATGTGATTTCTTCTGCCTGCTTGTTCCATGGCATCTCCTATCTTTATTACTCTTTGTGTTGTCAACTGGAATGTCAGCGGGATGTTTGTTGTTGTACCATAACGGTAGTGCTGTTTAAGTTATTCTGATTTCTGTTATTCTCACGTAATAAATTGTTGTTGCATGTCTTTTGCAGGACGTTCCGATCAAGCCCATGTTGATATTCCTAGACAACTGAACGTGCAGCAGTTTGCCAACGCATACCTCCAACTGAATACATATGTAGGGATTGAACCTCGCCACATCCCGATGTGTCTCCACCTTGCCGTGGTTGGGGGGGGGGGGGGGGGGGGGGGCTTGCGTGTCCCATTGACCCCATGTGCTATGTCGATGGATGAAAACTACGTATCAGACAGCTTATGGGATAGGGGCCAGACTAAGAGACACAACCTGCTGCTCTGCAGGTAGACTGAGGATAGCAGTCAACAGTGTAAATCAGGCGCACGAAGGCAGAAGGTCTTGGTCCGGACACAAGCACTAAGGCTCTCAGTTGAGGGTTAAGGCTGAACGCCTCTAAGCCATTAATCCTCGGACCTGAGAGCCGGGCCGATACAAACCTACCGAAAAAATGGAGGTGAGATGCTGAGCACTCTATATGCTTGGCTCAGATACTTGTTTCGAAGGTTCTCAGCTAGGGGATATGAGAGATCCCCGGATGAGAGGGCCTGGCAGTTTTTCGCTCACTGATCCACTGAGGTAAGGTGCTGAGTCGGCAGCGCATGTAGCCTACCTCGAGAGCGAATACTAAAGGTACAAAAGCGCTCCAGTCGCACGAAATGATTACGAAAAGTTTCTGTATCTATGCTCACATAGAGTGTAGTCAAAGGTAGAAAAACGTCTCAATCACACGAAATGGAACGCTTGGCTAGCGAATCCATTGCGTGGTCCGAAGTCCCAAGCGAAAGCTTACCTAGAGGATGTCGTCTGCAGACTGTCCGTTCCTGCGTTGTGCTTGAGCGATCAGTGGCAATTCCTCGGGTGAGCCCAGTCTCAGAGCAGTATGTGCCGCCTCTGCAATAATGGAAGCCACCTTGGATAGCAGGGAACGCCCATGGTCTGCCCCTGCCTTCCCTTGCGGGTTGACCGTGATGTCTCTGACCGTTCTATCTTGACCAGCTGAAATGTGGGCGACATCACAACAATAAGTCTAACGTGCCTCGAAACCCGAGGAAGGCTAACCTCATTAAAAACGCCCGCCGAAGTCGGAAGTGCCGTCTTCTTCTTCTTCGTTCATCCAGAGTTTTTTTTCCGGATGTGATTGCGTTGTGCCTGTTTACAGCAAAGCTGCGTTCTTGCGCCGTTAGGCCGACACATCCGACTTCTGCGGGCATTTGTTGACCGGGTTAACCATCCCGGGGGTTTCATAGGACGTGTGACTCTCACTGTTGTGGTGTTATCCCCCATCCCAGCTGGCCCATATAGAACAACCAAAGACATTCTTGTCAGCCCTCAAGGGAAGGCAGGGGCAGACCATGGGCATTCCCCGCCATCCAAGGAGGCTTCCATACTTGCAGAGCCAACACATAGCGCTCTGGTACTGGTCGTGCGTTGAAGTACACTTGTTCCTGCAGCGAGGCGCCGTCGTCATCTCAAGGCGACAGGTTCGATCCCGGTCGGTAACTATTATAGCTTTCAAATTTTATGTTGTCTAGTGCGTCTTCTAATCTCTATTTCCTTCTTCTTCTTCTTCATTTTTAGGTATACTGCAATGTGATGGGATCCACTGTATTACAACTTTTTTGGATTTCTGGCATAGACCATGGAGTGCTGCTCTTAGGTCAGTTAGTTCTGTGCTGTTATTGCTCTTCAGTATTAAGACAGCTGACTTTGCATCTGTGAAGATAGCTATTTACTTCTCTTTATTTCCTCCATCAAGAGCATTTCTGCTGCAGTTTTCAGAGCCTCTACCTCCGCTGTGAAGTTACTTGAAAATATTCCAGTTGCCACTGAATGTGCTTTTTTCACTCCATTTTTTAAATTTAGGAGAATTCCTCCTCCTCCATTCTCTATTGAATTTTTGGCTGATCCATCTGTATATGCATGAGTCCAATTGCTGCTTGGGTAATGTTCTTTTATGTAGTTTAGGGTTATTTCTCTTCTTTCGGTTTCATGCTGAGTGTTCTTTTTCTCAATACCAGGAATGTTTTCTATCATCTCAGGCAGTTGCTGCTGTCTCCAAGCTGGGAACATGTGTGCATTGTAAATGGGTTTGACTGTTGATATGTTAAGTATAGGATCTGCCCTAAGTTTTCGTTTTGCAATTTCTACAAAGTTGCTACGCTTCAGTCTTCCTTTTCCAAAACCATTAAACCTGTTATACATAGGGTGGTCTGTCAATCTTCTAAATTTTTCTGCTTGTTGCTGGGCTCTACTATCTCTTCTATCCTGCATTGGTTGTAAACAAGTGATCTTTTCTAGTTCATTAATAGGCGTTGTCTTCAGGCTTCCAGTTATGATTCGCATTCCTTGATTTTGGACTCTACTTATTTTGTTAAAGTTTGACTTAGCTGCTGTTGCCCAAGCTGCAATGCCATATTCCAGTACTGGCCTCACCCGTCCAGTATATAACTTCTTGAGAACTTGCTCATCTGCTCCCCACGTTGTACCAGCAAGCTTTTTCATGATTGCCATTCTTTGCCTTGCTCTTGTTCGATTTTTCTCAACCTGTGTTTTCCATGTCAGGCGACGATCAAAGGTGACTCCTAGATAGTTTGGATTTTCTTCATGGCGCAATATCTTTCCATTCAATACCAGCTTAGTTTGCTAAGGTTTATTTGAGAGGGAGAACACTGTGCATGTTGTTTTCTCCTCACTTATCTTCACTAGCCATGATTTTGACCAGTCCTGTAGCGCTAATAGGGCTTGCTGTATTCTGCTGTTAGCTGTACTAATATATTCTTCAGATGTCCATATGGCTAGGTCATCTGCAAAGGATGATGTGTGTGTACTCTGGCTGGAAAATTTTCCGTAATGTCATTTATATATGCTAGGAATAATGTTGGTGAAGGAACTCCTCCTTGGGGGATACCTTGCTCCAACAGCATCATTTTGCTTGTTTGTCCTTGTACTTTTGTCCTGGCAGTTCTGTTCTCAAGGTAGTGGCTGATCCATTTGTACATTTTCCCACAAACATGCATTTTTTGCAGTTTTACTTTCAGTCCTTCCTTCCATACTTTATCAAATGCTTTTTCTAAATCTATCCAGGCCGCTAGTGTGTGCTTTTTCTCTTTGAAGGCATCCTCTATTTCCTGAGCTATATAGGTTATTTGATCTTCAGTGGATTTGTACTTTCTGAATCCTGCTTGGTGTGGTGTTAAGAGTTTGTTTTCTTCCAGATGCCATGTTAGCCTGCCATTGATAATGCGTTCCATTAATTTTCCTACACAGCTAAGTAGACTGATAGGTCGATAGCCATTTGGTTCTTCCAGGTCTTTTCCTTTCTTTGGGACTGGTATTAGTATAGCTTCCTTCCATGCCTGTGGGACTATTCCCATCTTCCGGCTGTAAATTAGGACTGCTAGTAGTTTCTATTTTGCCTTAGTGCCTAGTCCTATTAGCATTTCATTTGTGATTCCATCCTTTCCTGGTGATTTCTTCTTTTTTAGGGTATTCATTGCCTGTTCCATTTCTTCCATTGTTAGATTTGCCATCATATATTCTGCTGCTGTCTCTGTATTACTGTGATGTATCTATTTATCTTTGATTGCTTTCTTCTGTTCAGTTGTAATATCAATGTGGTTTGCACTGGCATAGTGTTAAATTAGTGCATTTGCAGCCTTTTTTCCTGTAAGCAAGGCATTTCCTTGTTTAATTGTTATTTGTTTGTTTCTAGGTCCTTTCATTGTTCATGGCTTTCACTAGTTTCCATAGTTTGTTTCCATCCCTGTCAAAATTCAGGTGTTCTGTTTTTTCCCGCCAACAATCTCTTGTTGTTTGATTTACTGTTCTTTTATATTTTGCTGAGATGGCTTTGAGAGAGATGTTCGCTTCAGTTGTTTGTTCTCTCTCTGCGGTCTTCCTGGCATCTTCAACTTTGTCCTCCAAAATTTGTAGTTCTCCAGTCCAGTATGGTTTGTAATTTTTCCTCGCTCCTCTTGGAATAGACTCAGTGGCCGCCTGTATTATTGCTCTGTTTAGACTTTCTACCATTTGCTTCATATTGCCATATCGTGTATTTATGTTTTCACAATATTTGTCTGTTAGTATGGCAAATCTGTCCCAATCTGCTCATTTGTAATTTCAGCGGGGCAAAGGCTTTTGCTCCTATGGAACATACTCCATATTCATTACAAGCTTGATTGGTCTGTGGTCACTACCTGCTAATTGGTCAAGCACATGGCGATCAATTTTGTGGAGGATGTCTCCTGTGCAGAAAGCTAAGTCTGGAGTAGAAGTGGTAATCCATCTTCTGGAGTAGAAGCTCGGTGTGTCATCCGCTTTGTTGAGTAGATGGAGATTTGAGTCTATTTCCCAGTCCTCCACTTCATCTCCACTTTTGTCAGTATCTGGGTATCCCCATCTTTCTGAACGGCTATTAAAGTCTCCGACAATAATGCAATTTGTGTCAGTTATTTTCATGTTTAAGAGTGTAAGATCTGCAGGGCTATACAGATTGTAAATTCTTGTTTTCACGTCCTTTATCATTATATCAACACCTATAATTTCCGTTTGGTTGTCAGAGATCACAGATACTTCGCTGCAAGATATTGTATTTCGTGTAAGTATTAGAACTCCTCCTTTGTGTCCTTCGCGGTCGAAACGTGTGGCCTGATATCCTCTGACTGAGAATTTGCGATTGGCGTTGAGGTGTGGCTCTTGAATGCATACCACATCTATTCTATCTTTATGAAGATAAGGAGACTTTCTTGTTATAAACTCCTTCGGCATTCCACTGTAGTATGTTGAGTGTCCGGGGTGTTTGGTCAATAGCTCTTAACCTACTCCTCTGTGCCTTGACTCCACAGCACAGGGGAAGGTGACCACCAGTAGTCATGGGTGGACCCCCTCGAGGCAAGGGTCCGGCACTATCACCGCCTGATGGGTCTTCGCGGGATTAGCACCATAACGATTAATCTTAATTTGCGACATCATGAACTAAGTTACGTTGCACTGCTTTGTCAAACCTGTGGCTCAGTACATCCGATTTCGACAAGCATTTGTTTGGGGTGCTTTTCCTAGCCCTTGACTGTCCCCAGTCTACCTACAAGGCAGCAGGTTTGTGTGTCATTTGTTCTGGTCCCTCTCCCTTGACCTGTCCGACATGGGTG
>JACEFZ010028406.1:0-147500 GCA_014155875.1 Cepaea nemoralis | reverse complement strand
ATCCAAAAGATCAAAGAGGATCTTGATTGTGTATTGACGATTATCTGCTGGGGGGTGAGTTTTGAATGAACCTTCATAGTTTAAATAGGAACATGGGAATAGAATAGCCATGTCTGTGCCCGAGAACAATAATGGAGGGGTATATGCTTGGGAAGAGAGGAAGAGGAAGGCCAAAGAGAAGATGAGTGCAGGTTGAGGCGGATGATCTCCAGATGGGTGTATTTGAAGCGGGACATCTTGCTTATGATCGAGAGGTTTTCCGGAAGGTTGTTATGGGAGCAAGGTTCTGCAAAGGACATGTTACTGAATGAATGACCTTTGTTCCATCTTGCTGTCTGATAATTGCTGGTGTTTTTATCAGACTACAGTTACAGTGTTGGATGACTACCCATGCTGTGATAGAAGATCACTGATACTGTGTTGAATGACCATCCATGCTGTGATGGAAGATCACTTGGTACTGTGAAGGATGATCATGTGTATGTTTATTCATGGGGATGCCTATTTTGTGTTTGCATCTAATCATTAATTTTATTTATTTGTGCATTGGCATTATTAATAAGATGTTGTCGTATCATTTTCAATTACATTATTCTGATTCCCTGTACATGGACCTGAATTTCTGCTGTTATTTCTAAATCTTTTCTTTTCTTGTTAGCCGTAGAAATAGAATGAGATTCTCTCTGTCTTCTTATTCCTCTCTTCTTCTACAGCCCATGAGCAGTCGCCATTGTGCTATTATCTCTATCATCTCTGTGCGGTTACACAAAGGTACCTATAAACTGTACATGTACCTTTGAAGAGCCGTAGCTTCACCAGTGATCCCTAGTCCTCTGCTTTTCTTCTGTTTCAATAGGAGTTTAATTATGTTTCTAATGTAATGTCTTTCTCATTTTCAGATCCCGTGTGCTTCACCCTTAATTATGGCTACTAGGAAAACAAAAGTGAACGCCGAGTGTCGAATTTTCAATGAGGAATGAGGAGTATAATACTTCTTTGTGGAAACAAAGGACCAGAAAACAAGTTGCGTAATATGCAGCGAAAGTTGTTGCCGTTTTGAAAGAGTACACTCTTCGGCGTCACTACGAAACAAAACATTTATCAACATAGTAAAAGTTTTCTGGAAAGTTACGCTCTGGGAAATATGAGTCCATGAAACGTGGTTTTGAAACACAAAGAAATCTCTTCATGAGAAAATTTACTGAAAATGAATCTGTCACTCGTAAAAGTTACAAAACAGTGCATAAGATGACAGAACGAGGAAAACCGTGTACTGATGACAATTTCATCAAAGAGTGTATCAAATGACTTTTGTCCTGAGAAAGCCGATTTGTTTGGAACTATCAGTCTTTCGGACAAGTTCAGTTGTACGGAGAACAGAAGAACTTGGAGAGAACATAGTGCTACAGATATGCGAGAAAAGCTAGGATCTTGGTGTGGTATTCTCTGGCGCTGGATGAGTCTACTGACTTCTAGACTACGTCACAACTTCTCGTGTTCATTTGTGGTGTCAATTTGGACTTTCATATAACGGAACAGTTGGCGTCCGTTTGCAGCATGCATGGAACAATAACTGGGAAAGACATTTTCGTGGAAGTGCAAACAATTTTGCAAGACTATAACCTTCAGTAGAATCAGCTTCGAGGTGGTACAGTTGATGGAGGAAAAAAAAAACACATAGCTGGAGTGAGGAAGGGTCTGGTGGGGCAGATCAGGATTCAGTTGGAAGATTTGCAAATTCCGGGCGCTCTGTTCATACACTGCGTCATACATCAGCAGATACTCTGTGGGAAGACTTAAATATTTATTGTGTACTGAAACCAGTCCTTCTGCTGTGAACTTCATTCAGGAACATGCACTCAATCACCATCAGTTCCAGGCTGTTCTTGAATAAATTGATTCTGAATTCTGTGATTTGCCTTATCACACATCAGTCAGGTGGCTCAGCTGCGGTAAAGTCCTGCTTCGTTTTTACAAGCTCCGAAACGAAATAGATGTTTTCCTCACTGAAAAAGATAGAGCTGATTCACAGCTGTCAGATCCTACCTGGCTGTAAAAGTTGTCATTTTTGCTCGACATGAATGAACTGAACTTGAAACTTCAGGGAAAGATTTACCTCGTCTGTGATCTCTACAGAACCATCAAAGGATTTCGGAGAAAGCTGTCATTGTTGGAAGCACAACTGGAAGGAGAAAACATTTATCATTTTCGCTGTTTCAAAGAGTTTGGAGAGATTTTCAGATCTTGACAGAATTGAGAGTGACATTCTTCTGTTCCAGAATCCGTTTGATTGTAATCTTGATGATGTGCCAGTTGAACTACAGTTGGAGCTCACTGATTTGCAAGCAAATGACTTGTTAAAAGAAAAGCACAGAGAAGGAAAACTTGTTGGATTGTACCGCTGCTTACCTGATGTTGAGTTTCCGAAACTTAAGAAATTTGCAGCTGTAATGGCATCAGTGGTTGGAACAACTTATGTCTGTGAGCAAACATTTAAAAAAATGAAGACTGTGAAGTCACCACATAGAACGCGATTGACTGATGAACATTTGAAAGCAATTCTCTTGATTGGATACAACAATTCCAAACCAAACATTGATGGTATTTTGAAAGCCACACGTTAGTTTCACAAATCTACCTAACCTCTTTTGCTGCTTAGTTTGTGTGATTCGGATATGTGCACATTAGGTCTGATATAACTATCTATTTGATAACGTCGCCTTCTTTGATAACTTTGTTTAGTAAATAAATGTATTGGTTGTCTTTGTTTTGTTGTGTGTGTGTGTGTGTGTGTGTGTGTGTGTGTGTGTGTGTGTGTGTGTGTGTGTGTGTGTGCATTGCACGCCCTTCCTATGATTAACTTAGTTTTTCGTCTTTTTCCCCAGAGCTTTCGTTCTAACTTGCAATTATTGTTAAAGTTGGCTGTATATCCTTTACAGAACGTTTGCAGTAAACACCTGCATTGTTTTCTGTTGTTGATGTCTTGGCAAGTTTACGTTCAGTAGTTTACTATTGCTTTCTGAACGACCGGCACCCATAACATAGCACAAAAACAAGTGCAACGTTGTCTGCTGCCAAATCGCGCGCAGATGTGTTTCGAACGCGGGTATACCGGATTACGAACCGCGTCCGTAAGACCTTCGCCACGGAGTCCGGCGAAAGTATTGTACAGAATGACTATCCGGCCCGCGCTCGTCATTTTATCAGCTAATCCGGCCCGCCGTGAAAAAAGTTTGGTTACCCCTGCAGTAAGGTAAACATAGCTTTAGATTTTTATGTCTAGTGTGTCTTCTAATCTTTGCTTCTTCCTTCTAACTCAACGAGAGTAAATCAATAACTGTTTGTTTATGTGCTGTCTAGGTGGCCTCAGTAGTTCCACAATTTATATTTATACAGGTTTTATAAAGCCGTGAGATCTATAGCACTCACTGAATGAGTTGAAGAACAACTGTACTATGTTTGTGTATATACAGCCGTGAGGTCAATGAGACTCGAGTGGTCGTACAACCTGTAGCTGCACAATGTCAGCATTGTAACACATCTCTGGAACACTATGCATGACTGGGCGTGCAGCCTGACATTTAAAGTGTCAGCATTGTGACACATCTCTGGGACACTATGCATGACTGGGCGTGCAGCCTGCCATTTAAAGTGTCAGCATTGTGACACATCTCTGGAACTCTATGCATGACTGGGCGTGCAACCTACCATTTACCATGTCAGCATTGTAACAAATCTCTGGGACTCTATGCATGACTGGGCGTGCAGCCTGCCATTTACCACGTCAGTGTTGTAACAAATCTCTGGAACTCTATCAATGACTGGGCGTTCAACCTGCTATTTACCACGTCAGTGTTGTAACAAATCTCTGGAACTTTATGCATGACCGGGCGCGTAACCTGCAATTTACCATGTCAGCGGTGTAACAAATCTCTGGGACTCGACGAATGAGTGGACGTGTAGCCTGTAACTGTAGGCTGCTTTGCGTGAGTTGGCTAAGGGCATATATTCCACTGGGATATTAAAAGAAGAAGAAGAAGTAATAGCAGCAGAAGAAGAAAACAAAGAAGAAGCAGAAGAGGAGGAGGAGCCGGAAGAGTAGAAAAGGGAGGCCGAGAAGCAAAAAGAAGAAGAAGATGACGGAAGAATAACAAGAAGAAGGAAAACGATGGGGAGTGGGAAGAAGAAGGAGAAAAAAAAAACTCACTGCTTACGGTTATCTTAAGGATAAACACCTCAAACGAATATATGTTAAAATGTAAAGATCTTTAAATGCCCTACTTACTATCGGTAAAAGCCGACATTTCAAACACTATCAATATTATCTTTATCAAAGAAGTAAACTCATTGGCCGTAGAGTGAAAATATAATCAATAAAAGCACTATATCTTTTTTTTTTTTTTTTAGGTCATTAGCTTCCGCAAACTTCTTAGAAAAAAAAATGGTGTTGGTTGACTTAATGTTGTTGTTCTATTTTATAGAAGATAGTGCTAGGTGAGGCCTACTTATCTTTTAAAGTAAGTAAAGGATCTGTTTACACACATTAAAGTGCATCTGGCATACGGTGCCAGACATATATTTTTATATTCCTATTCGACACTTGGTGGGAGATGTGGTCAATTTCACGCCTGCCGTCTTCCTTTTCTAAGACATTCCTGGTACGCATTTTAGGCTTGGTCGACCTGGGAGCCTAGGCTAATGCAATTAAAATCCGAATTCGGCCAGCTGCCGACCGAACGCTGTCCCATCCTTTAGCTCCTGTTCTCCATGACCACCCTTGAGTAGAAGGCTCCGTGGCGAAGAGGCTTTACGGACGCTTTTCGTGATCCCGCATACCCGCGTTCGAAACACAGCTGCGCGCGACACTCAACATTGTGCCAACGGCTTCGGGCAGAAGAGCGCAATTGGGAGGGTACAAGCCTTATCCTGGTGCGAGGAAATGCAAGCTAAAGACAAAATGTCATTGCAGGGTAGACTAGGCCATATGCCTTGGATGGCATCTGGTCTAGGATCGAAGCTCCGACAGGTGGGCAGTTATAACATTGCTTTGCTGATCCAGCAGCTTCTGCAACTTGTCTTGTTCCAGATATATTAGTGTGACCATTTGTCACAGCCCTAGATACCTAGGGGAATGAAACTCGAGCTCATACAGGCAACAAACTCCGTTCAGATACAATCTAACATCATTTATTTATATTATGTTACAGTAAGCTGGCGAAGAAAGGTTTTCGCAGCCAGCAACCCTTGAGTTGCGTATCACAGGAGTTTACAATAAATCAATCGTACATGATCATTACTACAACTCTCAGCTATCTAACGTATGCGTAACACCCCTAAATACACTTGGGTTTTAATCTATCAAGTCCCCCTTAAGGTAAGCCCTGTTGCTTCTTCGTGTCTGCCTTCTCCACACGTGTCGCAATCCGACACGGGTGGTAACTCTCTCCGAGTTTCTCGTGGACCCCGCAATCGGCGGGCTCCATCGGTGTCCACGGGGCTGTGGACACGCTGACCGGTCCTTCGAGAAGGCTCTGGATTATTCGAGCCTTCGAGTGACTCGGTTCTTTCCCTTTAGCTGGAGTTCTATCCCTTCTCCACTCTCTATTATCGTTATGTTAATACCGACTTCATGTGAGGCTGTGACAGGAGTTCCCCTTCCCCCCCCCCCCCCTGCTTTGATGGGTTATTATATGGTAATTAGTTTTGTACTAATTCTGTCATAGGATCACATGAAGTAGGTGTTTGTAGTTTGGTGTGATAGTAACTTGGCAACCTATATATCTGCATTAACAACTCATGTATTTTCCCATACAGCACTTCAAGATGATTGCTGAAGAGGTCTCCTCTCTCTTCTATGTTCTTAAACATGCTTATCCGACTGAAGTTCCCTGACGCTTCTAGTTGCATTTGCAACCGCGCCTTTCTCAAGTATCTATCTGATACCAGGATATTGAACTCTTTATTAGAGAGTTTTAACAAGACAAATTGTCTTGGCTTATTTAAGCACACTTGCAAATCTTGTCCTGCATGTGTATTTCGATACATTTTTACTTCCGTATGTTGTATAGTGCCGAATATATATGTATACTGTTGTTTCATCACATCTGACTACGTATGTTCTTGTTTGCTTGTTAGTGTATTGACTGGTATGTTGCTTTCTATAATACAATGACTGTGTTTTAATTGTTAGTGTTTAGTTTTGAGTATGTCTTAGCTCCTGTATAAAGTGTGTGCTCCATGTGTGTATGTGATGTGTAGTTTACTTCTAAGCGTCACGAGTTGGAATATCCTTTGTCATGAATTACCCAATATGTGTAATGCATGATCAGGGCATTCAAACAGTGATACTTAGACTTATTGTATTTACTACTAAACATGTATCAACAATTCAGACAAGTAGTACATTTTTACATGAAAAACGCAGACAAATTAGAATAAATACGTTTTGCGTACAATTTGTCCGCTCAGTATATCGCTCTCTCATTTAATTCATTCGCTCTCTCATTCGTACATCTTTCATCCAAAATAGTATTTTGTTAAAATATACAAATAAAGTTGAGGTAAGTCTTATTGCCCTTAGAAAAAGGATTAGGCGATATGTTCCCTTTACGGTAGCAAGTACTTTTTGTACTTGTAATCAAAAAAATGGTTTATCAGTTAAATAGAAAAATTGTATTGGAAGAATATTTTAACTATGAGTGAAAATGTTTGTAATATATTATAGTAGAAAATATACAAGTTACGTGTTGACATATATTATGTATATAATCAAATACAAGTGTAATACATATTAACTAATAGGAAATTAATTAACTCCAACGACGATGTGTGTGTTGTCCTCCTGTTGTCGGTGTGTTGTTCCACCAATGTTAACAGTTCGTATAGCTGTCTTTTGTATGTTGTAATAGTCGTAGTTCTATTCCGGTAGTTTGCGCAGTTCATTGAAATCGCGCGTATGCACAGTTCTTAATCTTTACACGATGACTTTAAGTTCTTTGGTTGATGAAATAACTTCACAGATATTATATATCGTTCGGATAGTTTTTCAAGCATTGGCAATTGCTAATGTAGCTTAATACAATCAAGGGTTCTCAAAGTTTCATGTCCGTGAATGCTACAAGTAGATTATTCACTTAGCAGTTGATACTTCTGAATCACAGTTCTACAGTAAGTGTAGAGGTACACTTTTTCTTTTTGCAACAGACTAAAATATCACAGCTTATTATATGGCCACTAATTAATGTGAATGGTGTTAGTCTGCTGGTGCATTGGTCTGTCGAGATAATATGTCAGGAATTATATTATCCGTACCCTTGATGTGACGGATTTCAAAGTCGAAATCCTGAAGTAGAAGACACCATCTTGCTAATCGATGGTTCTTTGGAGTGCCTTCTTTAAATACCAGCAGTGGCGCATTATCGGTCAAAACAACAAAATGGGAACCTAAGAGGAACTTAGATAAACGACGCATACAAAAAAGTAGACTTAATGCCTCCAACTCAACTGTGGAATACCGGATTTCTGCCTTTTTAAGCTTGCGGCTGACATACAGTATTGGATGTCTCACGCCTTGATACTCCTGCATCAGGCATCCTCCAATTGCGATAGCACTCGAATCTGTGGTCAGAATAAAAGGTATATCTATGTTTGGTAATCTCAATACGGGTGGGTTAGAAAAAATTGCTTTCAATTTGCACATTATATCCTCTAAGCGGATACTCTTACAAAATTTCTCTGGTTGATCTTTTGTCAACAGATTATAAAAAAACTGATGTGAGCTCTGCCCAGTTTGGTATAAACTTGGCATAATAGTTTATGAGACCTAAAAGGCTTCTGACCTGTTTCTTTGTAGTTGGAACTTGCAGGTTCAGAATTTTTGATACAATTCTATCATCTGTCAATAGTTTCCCTTCGGAAATCCTATGACCTAAGAAGTCTATCTGTTTATAGCCTATTTCAACCTTGGAAGGTTTGATAGTAAGTCCAAAAAGAAGGATTTGATTAAAGACTTGTCGGAGTGTAAGTAAGTGAGAAGTCATGTCTGAAGAATGGACACATATATCATCAATATAAGATTGCACGTCCTTGATGCCGTGCAATAATAGTCTAGTTAATCTGACAAATGTAGCGGGAGCGTTCTTTAAGCCAAAAGGAAGATATCTCCATTCATATAGACCAAGCGGTGTAGAGAATGCGGTTATATGCCTTGAAGAGGGAGATAGTGGTACTTGCCAGTAACCTTTTGCTAAATCAAGTTTCGAAAACATGGATGATTGAGACATATTCAAAATGAGGTCTTCACAGCTGTACATTGGCTCAGCATCCGTCGTTGTTATAGTATTTACTTTCCTGTAATCTATGCATAAACGAATGGTTTGGTCCTTTTTCTTCACCAGAACAATTGGCGAAGAGTACTGGGACATAGATTTCTGTATTATTTTATTTTGTTCTAAGTCTAAAATTTCTTTGTCCAAATTTGCCCTATAATGTAATGGGATTGAATATGGTCTACATTTGATAGGTGTTAGATCTGTCAAAATAATGGAATGTGTTATTTTGTCAGTCTGTCCAGGTTTGTTTGAAAAGATAGTTTTATAGTCGTTAAGAAGAGACAAAATGTCTTGTCGCTGCTGTTGTGTCAAAGTGTCAGAGATTTGTATGTCCTTCATCGTACTGTCGTCGTTCATGATTGGTACTGGAATTTCCGTATTGTCTACGTCCGTCTGATTTATTACTGACGCTACTGTTTGTAAATTGTCTTCAATGTCATTGTAGTCATCGTCCAGAATAATCGTTGCTAATGTGTCGTTATCTTCGTCGTATTTGTCGTTATCAAACATTGTCGGTACTGTGAATATGTTTTCGTCGTCTTCGTTGTCACAAGAATGAGTCGTTAATGATGCTTCGTCTAGATCTTCGTTTGTCGTAGTGTTCTTTAGTCGTCTAGTTGTCGTCTCGTTTTGGTTGTCGTTCTTGTCAGTCTGGTTATTGTCATCTGTTTTCTGCGTCTGCTTGTTCATGTGACTGTCATTTCTAGAATAGTACGGTTTTAACATATTTACATGGAATATTTTCAACTTGCCATTCAAAGAGATTTCGTAGTCAACTTCCGAAATCCTTCTCACAACTTTAAATGGTCCCTGCCAAGAGGTTGAAAGTAAATCTCTCTTAGTCAGGTAGTAATAGTAAAATATCTTGATTCGGTTGTAATACAATAGTTTTTGCACCTTTGTTGGCGTACTGCCTGTACCTAAAACCTTTCTCCTGTAACGATGTTCTGGCTAGTATACAGGATCTAATGATTTTGTCTCTGGTGTCAGTGACCAAATCATAGGTGGAAACTAGGTAATTGGGTGTTTACGGGTTGTGATATCATATCTTTGTACATGGCGAGAGGTCCTCTTGGGTTCGCTCCATATACTAATTCAAAAGGAGAGAACCCAGTGCTTGACTGTGGGACTTCTCTGTATGCGAACAGCACCGTTGGGAGAAGTATATCCCAATCGGCTGGATTTTCAGCTGTCACTTTGGATAACATATGTTTTAGGTCCCCATTAATTTTTCGCAAATTCCGTTTGCGGACGGTCGATAGGGGCTTGTAAAACATTGTTTTATGCCCAGTAACTTAGTTACCGATTGAGTGGCATTAGATATGAATTGCGTTCCTCTATCCGATATTATCTTCTCCGGAAAGCCAAAACGGGAGAATATCTGTAATAATACGTCCGTCACATCCTTAGAGGAGATAGATTTTAATGGAATCATTTCTGCCCACCTTGAACACAGATCAACGAGTGTAAAAATGTACCTATTTCCTTTGTTTGAGATGTGGTTTAAAGGACCCACTAAATCAACCGCAACTATTTGAAATGGTCTAGAGGCCGTTGTGGTTGATTGGATTTCTGCAGTAGGGTTTTTACCTTTCTTAATTAGTTTTTGACAGATATCACATGATTTACAATAGGTTTTTATGTGTTGGCAAAATTTAGGCCAATAAAATTGGCTCAGGACTCTGGCCCTGGTTTTCTCATAACCCATATGACCTCCGAAAGGTGAGTCATGGGCTATCTGAAGTACTTTATCGCGATGTAACTGAGGTAGAACCACTTGTTGTATTGTGGTTTGATCTCTGGTATATAGCCTCGTTAAAATATTGTTATTTAATCTGAATGTCCAGGAAGCGTTTTTCGTTAATTTTGGCTTCATTCCTACTAGTCGAAAGTATTGTGATAGGGTTGGATCTGTTTTCTGTTCTTGGATAAACTTGGTGGTGGTAATATTGGGTGAAATGATTTGAAGCGCCTCGTGAAGTTGGTCGTCGTGGGTTTTGTGTGTCCTTTGTCTTGTCACTATATTAGCGTATTCTGTCTGTTGTTGCACATTTACAGGCTCAATCTTTTGTGGTTCGGTGGCGTCCTCAGTTCGAGGTGTTATGGTGATGGTGTCATTGAAAGATTCAACCGCCCCTGTGTTCTGCACCTCTGTGAATTCGTTTCGAATTCCGTCATCGGTGGTCTCCCTTGTGCTTTTGGCAGTTTGAGACATGCAAGTGTGTTTTTTAATTTTGGAATCACTGTTTGCTTTTTGGATACAGTTTTTCTGTTCCCATTCTCTGATTTCTTCTTCAGAGCAGGATCTTATGTTAGGAAGATTCCCAAGGATAATTTCCGCGCAAGGATTTTCCAGTACTGCGCATAGCACTTGTCCTGATATAAAAGGTGTCCGAATTTCGGCCAGTGCTAGGGGGTATCTTTCGATGGTGCCTGCGAATGTGCGACATGTTACGTATTTGTGTGTGTAGTCTTTGTCATTGATTAATGTTCTTTTAATTCCACAAAGAGTCGCTCCGCTATCACGGATTACTGTACATTGTTTGTTATTAACAAAACCTGTCGCAAATTTTAACTTGCCTGTTGATGTTAAGGCTGCGTTGGCCATTTCGTTGGACACTGGGATTGTGTGGCCGCATAACAAAGTGGTATCAAGCTGAAATTTTCTGCAGGTGTTACATGTGTTATCAGTGATGGTGTTAATGATCTCTACCGCATTACCTGACTCATTCGCACTTTCATTCTGGATGTCGCATTCATTCTGTTGTTCAGTTTCTTCATCCGAAGATGTATCTATTAATGCGGCATTGGCCTGCTTCATCATCTTTCGGCCTTCACAACGTCCTGAGAAATGCCCATAACTCGAGCAAAAGAAGCATTTGACTGCTCTCTGATATGCGTTCCTTTTGTTTCTTTGTTTTCCCACCATCATTTGAAGATGATGTGGATAATTCGGTGATTTATCACACATCGCGTACTGTTCGTGTGTTAGATGACAATACTGACACACGACTGGTTGTGTGAACTTAGAGCGTTGTTTAAACCTATTTTCATTTGGTTTTGAATATTTGGTGTTTGTAACCGCTGCTGTTTCATTTTGACTCATATTTAACTGAAAAATATTGCGATTAGCTGTAAAATATGCGCTCCCCTTATTTTCTATTTCTTGGATAGTCTTACAATCATTTTGCCTCAGAAATTTAGAGAAAGGGGTTGGTATTGTGTTAATGATTTTATCAATTATAATTAGCTCCTTTAGTTTATCATAGTTGTTATTTGTTTTTGCTGAGGTTATCCATTTTGTACAAATATCTTGGACTGTAGACACGTAGTCTATGAACGTTTGGTTAGGTGATGGGGCTAATTTTGAAACTGCTGTGTCTAGTGAAAAATGTTGTAGTATTCTCTGTTTTAAATAGTTGTAATCTTTCCTCATGTCTTGTGGAATTGTCTCTATCACTTTTAAGGGCTCTAATGCTAAATTTCTCATCAGAATAAATGCCCAGTCGACTTTTGAAACGTTATGGTAAGTCATCAAACACTCGAAGTTTTCTAAATATGCGCTTATCGAATCTCCTGAACAAAAGGGCTTGACTAAGCCTTTATATTTGTTGTATTTTTGTTCCTCTTCCTTACTCCTAATTTTGTTTACTGAAATTTCTAAGTTGGAGTCAATTTCCATTTGTTTCAGTTTTATCTGTGTTTCTAATTCTAATTTTTTTGTTTCTGCGTTTAGCTGAGCTTGCTTGGTAGCATTTTCGAGCTCCATTTGCATCTTCTTCTCTTCCGCTTGCATCTTTTTCTCTTCACTTTCCGCTTGCATCTTTTTCTCTTCAGCCTCCATTTGCATCTTCATCTTTTTCTCTTCAGCCTCCATTTGCATCTGCATCTTTTTCTCTTCTCTTTCCGCTTGCATCTTTTTCTCTTCTCTTTCTACTGCCCTATCTTCTCGTGCCATATTTTCTGAATGTGTCTTTTGTGCCCATTCTGAAAGTTTCTCGGCAGAATACCCTAACTTAATTCCTAATTCAATGCAGTGCTCTAATGTTGACATTTTGTATTTTAGCTATTGTTAACTTTATTGAAATTAAATCCCTTTGAAATTAGTTTGGGTGTATAAAATTTGGTTATCTCCCTTAATGTTTACATTCAACTTTCTACGAGCACTTCACTTGGTTATAGGATTAGCATATATATCTCAAAAGCAATGCAAAGAAAAATGTTACATCACTGAAAATGAATGAGTATCGCTTAGGGATCTAATGAGCATGAAATGGGACTCATCTTATTTTACTGGTTTCTTGGCTGTGATGTTGTCTGGTTCCCCTGTTTTGTCGCCACTGCTGGAGAACTTTTTACATGCATACAATTTTTCGCGGAACAATCTGTTGGAATCAAAAGAAAATTAGTAATTTGTCATCGTAATTGTCCAGTCATGTCAATAGTAAGTTTTTTATGAACACAGTTATTTTCTAGAGCACAGTTATTTTCTAGAGGGACTATGATATTTCAATAAAGATGATACGACCGTAGCTGCAAAGTTTAGACTTTGTCATGTGTGAATTCTGATTGTTTTACTTGGCAAAACCGGCTTGGCCCCCAAATAGCCTGTCACCGTCCTAGATACCTAGGGGAATGAAACTCGGGCTCATACAGGCAACAAACTCCGTTCAGATACAATCTAACATCATTTATTTATATTATGTTACAGTAAGCTGGCGAAGAAAGGTTTTCGCAGCCAGCAACCCTTGAGTTGCGTATCACAGGAGTTTACAATAAATCAATCATACATGATCATTACAACAACTCTATCAGCTATCTAACGTATGCGTAACACCCCTAAATACACTTGGGTTTTAATCTATCAAGTCCCCCTTAAGGTAAGCCCTGTTGCTTCTTCGATGTCCAGTCCGTGTCTGCCTTCTCCACACGTGTCGCAATCCGACACGGGTGGTAACTCTCTCCGAGTTTCTCGTGGACCCCGCAATCGGCGGGCTCCATCGGTGTCCACGGGGCTGTGGACACGCTGACCGGTCCTTCGAGAAGGCTCTGGATTATTCGAGCCTTCGAGTGACTCGGTTCTTTCCCTTTAGCTGGAGTTCTATCCCTTCTCCACTCTCTATTATCTTTATGTTAATACCGACTTCATGTGAGGCTGTGACACCATTCCTCTGGAGTGAACTGGGCAGACCGAGAGAGGGATCATGCTGCATGGGCAACACATGGTCTCTATAGTGTAGCCTAGGTTGTGTGCTATGGAGAGGTATAATTCCATCCCTGGTCTTAACCGGTCTCGGAATCAAAGCGAGAGGTAGCAGCTACGGGTTATATGTCATTGTCAATTGGCGTAGACATGGGGCGCCGCGGAATGCCGCTGACGGTGGGAGATACCTACAAGTGTCACTGATCAGCTACCGCCCGCCTTAAGCTGAGCAGCCCACGGCCAATTTGTCGCTGATCTGCCACGGCATGCCTGCTTGAACGGGTGCTTGGGGCCAGGACAAAATCTGAATCGCAAACTGTTAAACCAATGCACAAGGCACTAATAAAAATAAAAATGGAAACCTCAAGCTACGGCTTGAAACCTGGAACATAAGAACCATGTGTCCAGGATTTTCCACTGACCTGACGAATATTGACGATTTGAGAGGAAAAAAAAAACGATTGTGATTGACGCCGAACTAAATCGTCTTAACATTGATTTTGCTGGCTTTCAGGAAACTCGCCTCGCTAAGGAAGGGTCACTCAGGAAAAACAATTACACCTTTTTTTTGGAAGGGTAGAGGGCAGGCAGAAAAAAAGGCAACATGGTGTGGGCTTTGAAGTGAAGAATTCGCTACTGGGATTGATTGAAATTCCAGCTGGAGGTAATGAAAGACTGTTATCCCTGCGCTTGGCAACCTCTTGTGGTTTTGCCACTGTCAGGGTCTTAAACTTGGCTCGCTCACCTAACAGTGTGAAACAGTACAAATACAACGTGATTTAACGTAAGACTCAACGACACACCGTTCGATGGATTTATTCACATTAAATACGGAACGATGTTCACAACAAGATATATACTGGATGTTTCAATATACACTTACACAATACAGCTCACAACGTCTCACTCTCAAGATGTCCAGACACTCGACTTTCAGCACATATACCACACAACGCCTTTCTCTCTTCACACGTCTGTCCGAGTCGAAGTCCCCAAGCTGTCTGCCGCTAACTCGCAACTCGCCTCTCACCTCAGGTGACGTCACGAGGCATGCGTGCGTTTAGCGTCGTCCTTGCTTGACCACTGGTCGTTTGTCAGCCAGCAGTCTGGCAGGCCGGTAATCACTATCCGCCTGGCGGCGTAACGAAGTTACGGCGTCCCTTCTGGGAGCTAAGTCGCCTGGCGGGCGTAACGATGTCACTGCATCTCTGTCTCCTTTCCGGACTCTGACACGCTCCCCCGGAAACTTCATGAAAGATGTCATCTTTCATGTCTCATATATACATAATGGGTTAATATTTAAACCTTGTCAGAGTCTACCCTTTTGTTGTTACATACACCTGCAAATCAATACACATATGCCATAGAAATATATAAGAAATGTACATTGCAATCAACGACATGTGGTGTTCAACCTTTAACACTTGTCAGGTTTCATCCTCTTGATGGCTGACTACCTCAATTGCATTATTGACACAGTCAGATCAGTAGTACCAGCTTCACGCATCTACCTCGCAGCAATTTAAAAAAAAAGTAATAATATGGTTCTTGAAACAAAAACCATCTAGCCAGACTGATATACGACTTTTATAAGTCGTATAAAACGCTCAAACCCTGCCCTTATTTGGTCAGTAGCTCTCGTGTTGGTCTGCAACGTTGGCACCCTTTGCCATGCTCATTAGATGTCTACCTGTAGTGTTGACAATCTGGCAACATCATGTCTATTTATACGCAACACATTAATGGATACATTTCAGATTATGGCCCTTTGTGTAGGGATGTAATAACACACAAATGAAAGGGAAATAATTTTAACATTCATGAAATACCATAATTTACAATAATTCTATTATTTCTTAGCATCATTGCTTGACGTTTCTTCATATTAACGAGAAAAAGTCGGTAATATGAATACATAAATCAAGATATGATTCTAAGATTACACTACATAACTAAATAAACACACAATTCGTGTATTACATTTTATAGATTCCTAAACATTTTAGAATCGTCATAAATGTATGAACTTTTATTTGTCGTCTGCTACTTTTACTCTAAATTCCTAACTAATCCGGAAGTACACACGAACATTAACTCAGCTGATGTAGAAGCTTGCAGAACACACTTGTTCCGGTTTGATGTAGTTACGGAAAGTACCTTTCTTACAGTTCATGTGTTTCGATGTTTCACAAAACCTTCTGGATTACGATCGACTGTTCATGTGTTTCACTACCGAACATTATGGATTTCGGTTAACTGCAATGGAGTAGCTGTCACTGTTCAGTTTACACGTTCGCACACGTCATTAAAAGATCCCTGGAATTATCCACGCAGATGTCACTGTTAAATTGGATAGTTCGCTTAAGGTAAGTTCTTTGAGCGAATGTGACACTGTTGTTGTTGGTAATATATACAATTAATAAAGTTTGCTTTCTACCACACACTACACAATTATACAGGACAATCACTACATGAATTAGTAAAATAAGAATACTATTTATAATGGGGGTAACCCCTATCACATCACATTCTAGACAATGCACAGCCTTTTGTGAATAGAAAAACACTTATTCACTCAGTAATGGCTGTGTCGGTCTGAGTGTATTTGCACACACTGCACTCAGACATTGGTGCTTACTGGGTCGGTCGGACAACGGGACAAAAGATCGGCAATCGAATTGGTTCTGCCTGGAATATGTCGAACCTCAAAGCTATACTCTTGAAGTTTCAGAGACCAGCGTGCTACCATATGATTTAAGGGTATTCCTGAATTTATACAACGCAACGGGCTGCTGTCAGACTCCACGATGAAGTGCCGTCCTAGAAGAAATCTGGATAATTTGGTAATACCCACCACTAAAGCTAGGGCTTCCAACTGAGGAATGGACCAAGCCCGTTCTCTGGCTTTTAGTTTTCTGGATACGAAGTACACTGGGTGTAGTATGTTATTGTACTCTTGTAACAAGACTGCTCCAATCGCCACGGAGCTAGCATCTGTACGCAATCTGAAAGGTAAACGGAGGTTGGACAATTTCAGGATAAGATTGTTGACACTATTATCAGAAAAACACGCAAGTACTTTATTAAATGCAATTTTTAGGCATTCATTGTGTACAATTTTCTCCGGTTTTTCTTTTGTTAGTAAATTAGTAAACACTTCGGTCAGTTCGGAAAACTCAGGAATGAACTGCAGGTAGTAATTTATCAATCCCAAAAGACTTCTGACTTGTTTCTTAGTAGTCGGAAGTGATAGTTTTAGAATTTTGGACACAATTTTATCGTCTGTCATGACAAAGCCGTTGGATATTTTGTACCAAAAGAAAGTTATTTCCTGGTAGGCTATGTCTACTTTCGCAGGCTTTACAGTCAGTACGTGCTGTCTAATACGTTCAAATGTCTGTCCTAACGTCTTAATGTGCTCTGTCATCGTCTCTGTGTGTACACAGATGTCGTCGATATAGAAAATTATGTTAGGAATGTCTACAAGAAGAAGTCGTGTCATACGAACGAAGGTGGCAGGGGCATTAACAAGCCCAAATGGAAGTTTGCACCATTCGTATAGTCCCCACGGTGTTGCAAATGCTGTCAAATGTCTGTTCTGTTCGTCTACTTCTATCTGATAATATCCTTTAGTCATATCTAACGTCGAAAAGAACCTAGCGTCTGTCAGTTCTGTCAGAAGATCGTCAGTGTTTGCCATTGGCTCCAAATCAAGAACAGTAATTTTATTTAGTTTCCTATAGTCGATGCACAGTCTTATTGTATTGTCCTTTTTCCGTATTATCACCATTGGCGATGAGAAGTCTGACTGGGATCGTCGTATGATGTGGTTTTTCTCTAAGTTGATTATTTCTTGGTGCAAATGTTCTTTATAGTGTAATGGGATGGTGTATGGTCTGCATCTTATGGGTGTGTTTGATGTGAGTGTGATGTGATGCTGTACTAATTCTGTTTGTCCTGGGTTGTTGGAAAAGATGGTGTTGTACTGCTGTATAAGCTGTTTGCAACTGTTTGTCTCTGCTTGAGTTAACTTTGGATTGATTTTGATATCCTTCAAGCAGCTAGTCGTGTCTAATGCAGGCGTTGGAATCTCGTCACTAGCATCGTCGTCTTCGTGATCTATTATCACTGTACACGCTGTCGTATCGTCTTGTTCGTTGTCTCTGTTGTGGTATGGTCTTAGCATATGTATGTGATATATTTTGTGTTTGTCTTTAATTAGGATTTCGTAGTCTACAGGTGAAATCTGTCTCGTCACTTTGAAGGGTCCCTGCCAAGAATCAGTCAATAAGTGTCTGTCACTAGGTAGTAGAAGAAGAACGTCCTGTCCAGGTGTCAATGTTATTGTCCTGTTACCTTTGTCAGCATACTGTCTATAAGTAGCACCAGATAGTTTTAGTGCATTCTTTGCAATAATACATGATTTGATGATTCTTTCACGCAATGATGTAACATATACGTATGATGATATGAGTTTAAGTACTGGAGTAGAGTCAGTTAACATTTGGTGATAAATGGTCAATGGGCCGCGTGGTTTGGCACCATAGATAAGTTCAAAAGGAGAGAAACCGGTACTAGCATGTGGTACCTCGCGATAAGCAAAAAGAATAGCTGGTAGATATAAATCCCAGTTATTGGGGTGCCCTTGCGTTACTTTTGCAAGCATGTGCTTTAGATCCCCGTTAAATTTTTCAATTACTCCGCTACTGTGAGGATGGTACGGGGAATTGAAAATTTGCTTCACTCCCAACATTTTGGTGAAAGCCTGAGTAGATGCGGCAATAAACTGAGTGCCCCTATCAGATTGGATAGTATCTGGAAAACCCATCCTAGAAAAAATATGGAAGAATACTTCCATTATGTCATTGGCAGTTATGTTCTTTAGCGGAATCGCTTCTGGCCAGCGACTACATTGATCAATGACAGTTAGAATAAATTTATTCCCTCTAGTTGTTGTATGATTGAGAGGGCCCACTATGTCAACCGATAGTTTTTCAAACGGTCGACTGGCTAAGTCAGTGACTTGTAACTTTGCCTGTGGGTGTTTACCTTTTTTTACCAGTTTCTGGCAGGTGTCACAACTTCTGCAATATGCTTTAATGTCATTGCAAAATTTGGGCCAATATCCAATAATTACATCACACACTGGGTTTGTTAATACAGCGCATTTTACTTTCCCAGTGAGGAAAGGTGTTTCGATATATGCCCATGCTAATGGGTATTTCTCAATATATCTCAATTGCCTGAGAATGTTCTGCATGTTACGTGCCTGCCTGTATAGTCTGTAGGCGTTATGAATGTTCTTTTCAGACCAATGAGTGAACTGCCTGTATCACGAAGGACTGTAGCAGACTTGCCATTCACATATCCGTGATGGATGTTTATTCTGCCTTTTGAATCTACTACCAAATTAGCTTCTTCATTGGCAATAGGGATGGCATGACCGCATGTTAAAATACCATCTTCAAAAAAGGTGTTACAAACAGAGCATTTGTTTGCGCTGAATATGTCAAAAGCCTGTGCTGAGTTCACAGGATGTTTCTCTGGCTCGTCTTCTTCAGACGCCGAACTATCAAACAAGGCGGCATTTGCTTTGTTGGTCATATGCCTGCCCTTACAATCTTTCCGATGGTGTCCGTACGCCTTACAGAGGAAACATTTACGCAAACTTTTGAAGGATTTACGCTCCTTATCTTGTCTGTTTACCATGTTTAATAGGTAAGTATGATAGCCAGGGTTTTTATCACACATTTCAGACTGATGATGAGAATATTTACAATAATTGCAATGGTATAACTTCTCAGAAGTAGGTCTATGAGGTTTCTGCCTACTATAGGGTTTGTCATAGTTAGCCGCTGCTACAAAGTTAATGTCAGTAGCTTCAGTGGCAAAGCAATGTTTGTTGGCTGTGTAGTACGCCGAACCACGTCTTTCAATCTCATCCACACTGGTGCATTCATTCTCTAACAAAAATTTAGAAAATGCTGAAGGAATCGATGATACAATTTTGTCTCTAATGATTAGATCTTCTAATCTCTGATAATTGTTATCAATTTTAGCTGCTGAAGTCCATTTGGTGAATATATCTCGGACTAAGCAGAGGTAATCAGAGAACGTTTGAGTTGGTTTTGGGCTCAACTTACTGAATTGTTCTCTGTAACCTGCCTCATCTAACATAAAATGTGCCATAATCTTTGATTTCAGATAATGGTAATCTTTTCTGAGGTCTTTGGGGATGGTTTCAATTACTTTAAGAGGTTCCCCTGACAAACTCCTCATGTACACAATATTCCATTCAGACAGTGGAACTTGATAATGTTCCATTAAAGTTTCAAAATTTTGGGTAAAAGCTGCAATGCAGTCACCCGAGGTATAGTTACGTACAATACCTTGATATTTCTTGTACTGGTTTTCTTTCTCCAGTCTTTCAGATTTCTTAGACTCTTTGTTAATGGCAGTCTCAGTGTCAAGTTGTTTCATCTTCAACTGTAATTCCAGTTCTTCTCTCTTACTCTGAGCTGCTATTTCTGCCTTTTTCAACTCACTATCTATCTCAGCTTGCTTTAAGGCTGTTTCTGCCTCTATTTGTTTGGCAGCTCTTTCAGCGGCCCTTTCTTCGCGCTCAGCAGCTTTTTCCTGTACTAGTAGGTATTCAGAGTATTTCTGCTCACTCCACTGTGTTAATTCATCACCATGTAACTGTAATTTTATCCCCATATCAATTAAATCAAATAATGAAGACATGATGGACAATGTCAATGAAATACCAGACACACAAAATATGTTATAAGTGGTTAGTAAAGAACAATTTACAATTGATTCCTATTGACAATACGTGCCTAAAATTGCAATCTTAAAGTAAATGAAAAGAAAAATATACTCAAGTGCCCTGGATGCGGTGAAGAACAGTTGGAAATCGGGCTAGGAACTGTAGGGTCGCTACTTCGAAAACACAAATGACCTCTACGGCAAGGTTTCGGATGGTACGGAAAAACCTGCTTTATTTTTGGAGAGAAATGAATTAATGTCTATTCGTTGGTGTGTGCCTGCTTGTCACTAAGTATTGATTAGGTTTGTATGGCGTTGAGTGTAATTGTATGTCGTAAGTTTGTCTGTCAACAATTTTTTTTCCTTCAAAACAAGTTACTTTCTTTCCAAAACTTTTCGTGTTCCACAACTCAATACACCAAGACAATCTACACTTATGTTAACACTTTACAACATTGATGATACATCACTTACATCAAGATAACATTCAGTAAGGACATAGACATCAAGTTTACAAGATGGCGACAAGGTCAAAATGGCGACAAGATCACAATGTCGACAAGGTCAAAACGGTGACAAGTTTCACAAATCACAAATGTTTGACACGGTTACAAAATCAAACAATATGTATGCATTGTACGTTTACAAATAGTCTTACACATGTTTAAACAATGTAGTTAATAATGAAAATGAGCCTTCCACGATCACATTTACATGTACTATAAAGTTTGACAAAAATTTCACGTTTACAAACTCTAGTTTTAAATCGTTAATCACTAAAACACGTTCATATCAAAGCCGGACGAGAGCCACCACGTCCACACATGTCAGGGTCTTAAACTTGGCTCGCCTCACCTAACAGTGTGAAACAGTACAAATACAACGTGATTTAACGTAAGACTCAACGACACACCGTTCGATGGATTTATTCACATTAAATACGGAACGATGTTCACAACAAGATATATACTGGATGTTTCAATATACACTTACACAATACAGCTCACAACGTCTCACTCTCAAGATGTCCAGACACTCGACTTTCAGCACAGATACCACACAACGCCTTTCTCTCTTCACACGTCTGTCCGAGTCGAAGTCCCCAAGCTGTCTGCCGCTAACTCGCAACTCGCCTCTCACCTCAGGTGACGTCACGAGGCATGCGTGCGTTTAGCGTCGTCCTTGCTTGACCACTGGTCGTTTGTCAGCCAGCAGTCTTGCAGGCCGGTAATCACTATCCGCCTGGCGGCGTAACGAAGTTACGGCGTCCCTTCTGGGAGCTAAGTCGCCTGGCGGGCGTAACGATGTCACTGCATCTCTGTCTCCTTTCCGGACTCTGACAGCCACCATTATCACTGCATATGCACCGACACTTGCTTCCTATGATGATGTGAAGGATTCGTTCTATGAGGAGCTAGACTCTGTGATCAAGACAGTTCCAAAATCCGACTATATTTATATGCTCCTTGATTACAATGCTCGTATGGGCAAGGACTGGAGGTCATGGCCAGTGTGCTTTGGAACATACAACATCGGTCGCATGAATGAAAATGGGCAAAGGCTGCTGGAGTATTGCACCAGAAATGACCTATGTATTACAAACTCCTTCTTTAAAACAAAAGAGCTGCATAAGGTCATATGGAAACATCCAAGATCCGTCCATTGGCAGCAGCTAGACTTCATCATCACACGGAGACAACATCTGAACCACATATCATTTAACTCGAAGTTACCACAATGATGACTGTGGTACGAATCATTCTTTGGTTGTTGCAAGAGATGGACTGAGACCAAAGAGAATCTACACAGATAAACACACATCTAGCCCCAGGATTGATGTTATTAACACCTACGATCCTGATAAGTGCCTTGAGTTCCAACAGCAACCTGAAGACGCTTTTACTGATACATCAGCAATTTGTACAGCAAGTGAAAATTGAGATAAACTTAAGGCAACTCTTTATAAAACAGCGGTAGAGGTTTACGGCACTGTGCATCATAAGAGGCAGGACTGGTTTGCGGCAAACAGCCAGACACTGCAGCCCTTGATTTATAAAAAGAAGATAGCTCTCTTAAGAAACAAGGAAATAATAACGCGTAAAACTCTCAGTGAGCTGAAGCAAGCTAGGAAGGATGTGCTAAAGGCTGCCAGGCAGTGTGCAAATGACTATTGGATCAAGTTATGTGATTCCATTCAAAATGCAAGTGATAAGGGAAACATCAGAAGCATGTATGAAGGGATAAAGAAAGCCTGTGGTCCAATGATCAAAAGAAGTGCACCACTGAAAACCTTGACTGGAGAAATCATCACTGATAAGAAACAGCAGATGGACAAATGGGTAGAGCACTATATGGAGCTTTACTCAAGTGAAACTGAATTAGCGGATGATGCCCTCAACGCTATAGAGGCCCTGCCAACTCTTGACCACCTGGACACGCTTCCCACCATAACAGAAGTTAAGTGTGCTATAAATGAACTTGCATCTGGCAAGGCTCAAGGCAAGGATGGGATTCGAATAGAGGTTATCAGAAGTGGGCAAGACACACTCACTCTATAGATCCACCAGCTAATAGAGCTATGCTGGCGAGAAGGACAAATCCCACAGGATTTCAAAGATTCAAGCATCATAACACTGTACAAGAACAAGGGCGATCGGAGCGACTGTAATAAGTACAGGGGTATCTCACTTCTGTGTATTGTTGGGAAAGTATTTACCAGAATTATTCTGCGCAGACTTCAAGTTCTGGGAGATCAAGTCTCCCCGAATCACAGTATTGCTTCCGAAAGAACCGGTCTACCACTGATATGATATTCTCACTGCGACAAATGCAAGAAAAATGCCGTAAAAAGAATAAGCCACAGTTTATTGCCTTCATCGACCTCACAAAGGCATTTGATTTGGTCAGTCGTGAGGGTCTGTTCAAGGCACTAAAGAAGTGGAATCGTTCCACACATTCATGAAGGGTATAATCAAGTTTGATGGTGCAACTTCAGAAGAGTTTGAGATCAAGAGTGGAGTTAAGCAAGGTTGTATACTACCTCCCACCCTCTTTGGAATATACTTTTCACTTCTACTGAAATATGCCTTTCGTGATCACGATGGTGGTATATACATTCACTCACGCTCAGAGGCGGCCTCTACAATGCTCAGAGTTTGAAGGCCAAGTCCAAAATTAGAAGAGACATCAGAGAGTTACTTTTTGCAGATGATGCTGCAATTACGACCCACTCTGAAGAAGAATTACAACGTATACTATCTAATAGTCGCTTAAAAGTCGACAGGGTCGACTTCATTGCACCGGGTATTTATCCCATATGGCTCGGTTTCTTTCCGCAGCGCCGCGAAAGCGTCACACAAAGCACGAACTCTGTAGTTCTAGCGACGACCCACAGAAGTCGCCGAAATATTTCACTCGTGAACCGAAGGACGCGACCCAGAATCGAACCCACAACCTTCGGAGACCCAATCAAACGGCTACACCACTTCGCCATGGAGACTCCCGTCTCCGGGACAACGTCTACTATCTGCATTCTCCAATGCTTGTTCTGAAATATTTTCAACAATTAGCAAAAAGAAGACACAGATTATGTCACAAAGTGCACATGGGGTACCATCAATCCTTATTGACGACGCCGAACTGGAGATAGTAGACCATTTTACATATTTAGAATCAGATGTAAATAGCAAATTATCCCTAGATCAGGAAATCAACACCTGGATTGGTAAGACAGCAACAACAATGAACAGGTTAAGAAAAAGAGTCTGGGAGAACGGGAAGTTTACTGCCAAAATAAAAGTCCTTGTCTATCAATCCTGTGTCCTTAATACTCTTTTTCATGACATTGAAGCCTGGACAACTTACTCACACCAAGAGAAACGTTTAAACATCTTTCATATACTCGCATGTCTGCGAAGAATACTTGGTTATTAAGTGGCAAGACAAAATCACAAATACTGAAGAATTGGAAAGATCAGGTTGTGTGACGGTATATTCCATGCTCAGTCTTCGTAGACTTAGATGGATAGGACACGTTAGGAGGATGGATGATGGTAGAATACTAAAGGACATCTTTTTTGGTGATGTACAGGTGGGTAAGAGATCTCAGGGTCGGTCTCTACTACGACACAAAGATGTGTGTAAGAGGGACATGATTGATACAGGCATTGATAATGCACATTGGGAGCAAGTCGCCACTGAACGCGTTGCATGGAGGGCAAATATCAGAAATGGAATAAAGATAAAGGAGAAAATTATTGCAGATAAGTCACACACCGAGCGTGTGTGGCGTAAGATGCTGCATGATGGTGAAAATGACCATGTTTTCATATGCATCCATTGCGGACGAACATTTACAGCGCGAATTGACCTTAACAGTCACATTCGCTACCACCATGGGGTGTAGTTATTAAGCCTTTTTGAAGCACAATTTAACAAACTATCGTCTGTGAAGACGGCAAGGTGCCAATGAATGAATACAGTTGGTGGGTTATGGTATAGTTGGTAGCTTTGAGTACAGTTGGCGGTTTAGGGTATAGTTGGTAGCTTGAGTATAGTTCGTGGTTTAGGGTAAGGTTGGTAACTTGGATATAGCTGATGGCTTAGAATTAGGTTGGAAGCCTGAGTATAGTTGGAGGTTTAGTGTACAGTTGGTAGCTTGAGTACAGTTGGTGGTTTAGGGTTTAGTTGGTAGCTTGAGTACAGATGTGGGTAGGGTATAGTTGGTAGCTTGAGTACAGATGTGGGTAGGGTATAGTTGGTACCTTGAGTATAATTCGTGGTGTAAGGTAAGGTTGGTACCTTAAGAACAGTTGGTGGTTTAGAGTAAGTTTGGTAGCTTGAGTATAGTTCGAGGTTTAGGATTAGGTTGATAGCTTTAGTATAATTGATGGCTTGGAAATGGTTGTTGGCTTGAGAACAGTTGCTGGCTTTGGTGAGATAAGTAACTTGTGTAAGTTGATGTCGTTGGTGGCTTAGGCTTTGTTTATAGTTTGAGTATATTTGGTGATGTTTGTCTAGTTGGCAATTAGAGTATAGTATGATGCCTTGTTTAATTCGTAGCTTGAGTATACTTGATAGCCTGAGTATAGACGGTGGCCTGGCATGGTTGGTAGCTTGCGTATAGTTGCTAGCCCGAGTATAGTTCGTTTTCTAGCATGGTTGGTAGCTTGAGTATAATAATAGCCCGTGTATGGTTGGTTTTCTGGCATGGTTGGTAGCTTGAGTATAATAATAGCCCGTGTATGGTTGGTTTTCTGGCATGGTTGGTAGCTTGAGTATAATAATAGTCTGAGTATGGTTGGTTTTCTGGCATGGTTGGTAGCTTGAGTATAATAATAGTCTGAGTATAGTTGGTTTTCTGGCATGGTTGGTAGTTTGAGTATAATAATAGCCTGTGTATGGTTGGTTTTCTGGCATGGTTGGTAGCTTGAGTATAATAATAGTCTGAGTATGGTTGGTTTTCTGGCATGGTTGGTAGCTTGAGTATAATAATAGTCTGAGTATGGTTGGTTTTCTGGCATGTTTGGTAGCTTGAGTATAATAATAGTCTGAGTATGGTTGGTTTTCTGGCATGTTTGGTAGCTTGAGTATAATAATAGTCTGAGTATGGTTGTTTTTCTGGCATGTTTGGTAGCTTGAGTATAATAATAGTCTGAGTATAGTTGGTTTTCTATAATGGTTGGTAGCTTGAGTATAATAATAGCCCGTGTAAGGTTGGTTTTCTGGCATGGTTGGTAGCTTGGGAATAGTAATAGCTTGAGTATAGTTGGTTTTCTGGCATGGTTGGTAGCTTCGAAAGGCAGCAGAAACTCAAAATTGAAAGTGAAAACACGCGCAAGGAGGAAAATGGAAATGCCGAAAAGCTCCCACAGAAACTACACAAAAAAGGAGACAAAACGACCAAATAAAAAGTCCTTATCAGGACTGTACCCGGACGAGCCAGAAGCCTGCACCAACAAAGAGAACCACAAGAGCAGACGAGCACAAAGGATAGCCGCCGAACGACCCCCAGCTGACGCCACAGACACAAACCAACACAACCAGTCCGAGATAGGACTCACAAGACAAGAACTAGGGTGAATGAACCCACACAAACCACGGACCTCAACAATAACCACAGCTGAAAGACGCAGGTTGAACGAGGCCGAATTTGGAATTTTTCCGTTTTTGAAAATTGGAATTGGAATTGGAAAAGTTGGCAGCTTGCGTATAGTTGATAGTCTGAGTGTAGTTGGTTTTCTGGCATGGTTAGTAGCTTGCGTATAGGTGATGCCTGAGTATAGTTAATTTTCTGACATGGATGATAGCTTGAGTATAATGATAGCCTGAGCATAGTTGGTTTTATGGGATGGTTGGTAGTTGGAGTATGGTGATAGTCTGAGCATAGTTGGTAGCTTGGTGTGAATGGCAGCCTGAGTATAGTCGGTATCTTGAGTATATTCGGCGCTCCAGGGGTAATGTGATAAATATGGGGTAATGTGATCAATATCAAACAGACAGAGTTTATTTCCTAAAATATTTCTTGGTACCTTGATTAGGCTGGGTCGACCCGTGAGACCAGCTTAATTTGAAAAGTTAGCCTTGATATGGACTTAAACAAGCGCCTAGCCACTACTCTACTGTGACTCCATCTTCACAATGTGATGAGAATTTAATGAAAACTGCCTTTGTACCTGCCGCCGTGATTCCCTTCTTATCCATTTGGTATATACTTGACTGGTAATCTGCTCTTGGGTATTTTCTGCAGTCCCATCTACTACCTTCATATCTTTACTTGGCTTTTTTGAGATTATACAGGCTACCCAGCTATGGGTGTCTGCTATCATTGGTGACATTAGCAGGCCATGATACATTGTGCGTGCCTGTGCGTTCACTGGATTTGAGCTCAAACATAGTCAATACACGTGCTACTAATTTTAGGAAGCTATTGAAGATTACATGACAAGACAAGATCCCAGACACTGAAGTCATAGAAAGATCGTTCATGCCCAGTATCCACACTCAACTAATGAAGAATCAGATTCGCTGGCTGGTCACTTGAATCGCATGCCAGATCACAGGCTTCCTGAACGATTTTTTTTACGGTGAGCTGCGTTGTGGTAAACGCTACCATGGTCGTCAGAGGAAACGCTTTAGAGACACTCTGAAGATCTCACTAAAAGCTGCCAAAGACCGAAATTCGTGTCGTACATCATTACACAAGGGTGCAGTCACCTGTGAAGCAAACAGAACTGCAAGAGCTGTGAATAAAGGCTGGACAGAAACAAACAAAAACAAAAAAAACTGCAGGAGATCATCCTCCTTGAAGGTCAAGCATTCTTTTCCCACATTGTCAAAGAACGTTTCGAGCCAAAATAGGCCTTACCAGCCATCTTACAACTCATGGCTCCATACTTTCAACCCCACTGGATGAAATGAATGGTCATCATCATTCTCGATGGACAAACAACAAGACAACACTTTTAGTGCACTGGTCTAATTTTTGCCAGGGTCCCTCTTCGTCAGGCAAACCGTCTCCGACTTTTAAGGTTCTTGAAATTTACGTTCCCAAGTCTTGGACGCGAAGTCAACATTTTAGTTCATCTGACCGGTAACAATTTTCATAATAATAATTAAACAAAAACAAAATAGTTATAACAAAGCATAATACGGACAGCATTATAAAAACCGGAACAAGTACAATAGAAATGGTAAGAAATAATTAAATGAATTAGTGCCATACTTGTCTGGGTCTATTATTGTTTTTGCTTGCTGACGAACAATTTCCACGTAAGATTCTCCTAGCCTTGGGAACATGTTCCTAATAAAGACGACTATCCTATTTCTTGCTTTTCTTATATTTCCATTTTGTTGAAATCATATAATGTTTAACTTAACACTTCGGTGTATCTGCAGCCAACACAGTATTCAGCCGGAAGTATTAACTTCTTAGCGACAGGAAATAAAACATTCCAAAGCTATTTTACATTCGGTTAACCAAGTTTCCTTACAGAGAGAATTTCGTAATTTCCAAAGTACTTGGGCACTGTAACAAGCTTGTCTGTGTCTATCAGTAGGGAACTGTAAAGAGAAATCTATTCGTCTTACTATTTTGTGGCGTCACTGAGCTAATTTACAAATGGGCTGGGTCGAAGCTGCCTCCTAACCTTTCAAAGCTTATTCGTCATGTAGAAAAGTGCTAGGTTGTTGATTCTTAACACACTGTGTGGTCAGTTGATGAGATTTTGTTTCTGTGAAGAGTTGTCAAGACCGAGTCTTATATTGCTTCTAGTCCCTTTAGACGGAGAAGGAAAGGATACAAAATCCGGAATCAAATAGAAATAAGAGACCAGAATCTGAAGATAAACCGAAGTAAATGGAAATGGATTGGTCTCTTTCCAGTTGATAAAAGGCAGAGACTACTTAATCAATGGGTTTCTTAATCATGGTTTCTTATGTATTACATTTGATCACCATTGTGTTAATGTTTCTTTTGATTCGTTGTACCTGTTCTCTTTGTCATAGTTTTCGTTGGGTCTTCTTTACTTTTACACGTCTATATTGCTGTATTGTTTTGTGTGTTGTTACTTGTTTATGTCTATTCTGCTGTAGCATTGTGTGTCGTTACTTATATCTATCTATCTATCTATCTATCTATCTATCTATCTATCTATCTATCTATCTATCTATCTATCTATCTATCTATCTATCTATCTATCTATCTATCTATCTATCTATCTATCTATCTATCTGTCTGTCTGTCTGTCTGTCTGTCTGTCTGTCTATCTATCTATCTATCTATCTATCTATCTATCTATCTATCTATCTATCTATCTATCTATCTATCTATCTATCTATCTATCTATCTATCTATCTATCTATCTATCTATCTATCTATCTATATCTGTGTCAGGTCTTAGTCAGATATGACTGAGCTACCGTATAACAGTAGACGGTACTACCTGGTTTCTGTTAGCGCCGAACGTTGGGCGGCGCTTACCAAACCCGACACCCCACATTGTGCCAACGGCTTCGGGCGGAAGAGCGCAATTGGGAGGGTACAAGCCTTACCCTGGTGCGAGGAAATGCAAGCTAAAGACAAAATGTCATGGCAGGGCAGACCAGGCCCTAAGCCTTGGTTGGCGACTGGTCTAGGATCGAAGCTCCGACAGGCGGACAGTTAGAGCATTGCTTTGCTGATCCGGCAGCTTCTGCAGCTTGTCTTGTTCCAGATGTAGGGGTGTTACCTTTACTCTGGAGTGAACTAGGCAGGCCGAGAGAGGGATCATGCTGCATAGGCAACACATGATCTCTATATTTTAGCCCAGGCTTTGTGCTATGGAGAGGCAATAACTCCATCCCTGGTCTTAACTGGTCTCGGAATCAAAGCGAGAGGCAACTGTTACGGGTTATAAGTCCTTGTCAGTTGGCGTAGACATGGGGCGCCACGCGTTGCCTCTGACGGTGGGAGACACCTACAGGTGTCACTGATCAGCTACCGCCCGCCTCAAGCTGGGCAGCCCCCGGCCAATTGGGTGCTGATCCGCCACAGCCTGCCTGCTTCAATGGGTGCTTGGGGCTAGGACAAAATCTGAATCGCAGGCTGTAAAACCAATGCACCAGGTACAAACAAAAATAAAAATAGAAACCTCAAGCTACGGCTTGCAACCTGGAACGTGAGAACCATGTGTCCAGGATTTTCCACTGACTTGACCAATATTGACGATGTGAGAAAAACGGCTGTGATTGATGCCGAACTCAATCGTCTTAACATTGATATTGCTGGCCTGCAGGAGACTCGCCTCGCTGAGGAAGGGTCACTCAGGGAAAACAATTACACCTTTTTTTGGAAGGGTAGAGGGCAGGCAGAAAAAAGGCAACACGGTGTGGGCTTTGCAGTGAAGAATTCGCTACTGGGAATGATTGAAATTCCAGCAGGAGGAAATGAAAGACTATTATCCCTGCGCTTGGCAACCTCTTGTGGGTTTGCCACCATTATTACTGCATATGCACCGACACTCGATTCCTCTGATGATGTGAAGGATTCGTTCTATGAGGAGTTAGACTCCGTGATCAAGGCAGTTCCAAAATCTGACTACATTTATATGCTCGGTGATTTCAATGCTCGTGTGGGCAAGGACTCGAGTTCATGGCCAGTGTGCCTTGGAAAATACAACATCGGTCGCATGAATGAAAATGGGCAAAGGCTGCTGGAGCATTGCACCAGTAATGACCTATGTATTACAAACTCCTTTTTTAAAACAAAAGAGATGCATAAGGTCACATGGAAACATCCAAGATCCGGCCATTGGCACCAGCTGGACTTCATCATCACACGGAGACAACATCTGAACCATATATCATTGACTCGAAGTTACCACAGTTCTGACTGTGATACGGATCATTCTTTGGTTGTTGCAAGGGTTAGACTGAGACCAAAGAGAATCTACACAGCTAAACACAAATCTAGCCCCAGGATTAATATTATTAACACTCACGATCCTGAAAAGTGCTTTCAGTTTCAACAGCAACTTGAAGACGCTTTCACTGATACACCAGAAAATTGTACAGTAAATGAAAAGTGGGGTCAAATTAAGGAAACTCTTTATAAAACTGCCGTAGGGGTTTACGGCACTGTGGATCATAAGAGGCAGGACTGGTTTGCGGCAAACAGCGAGACTCTGCAGCCCTTGATTGATAAGAAGAAGAAAGCTCTCTTAAGAAACAAGGAAAGACCAACGCGTAACACTCTGAGTGAGCTAAGGCAAGCTAGGAAGGATGTGCAAAAGGCTGCCAGGCAGTGTGCAAATGATTATTGGATCAAGTTATGTGAGTCCATTCAAATCGCAAGTGATAAGGGAAACATAAGAAGCATGTATGAAGGAATAAAGAAAGCCTGTGGTCCAGTGATCAAAAGAAGTGCACCATTGAAAACCTTGACTGGAGAAATCATCACTGATAAGAAACAGCAGATGGACAGATGGGTAGAGCACTATTTGGAGCTTTACTCAAGTGAGACCAAACTAGCGGATGATGCCCTCAACGCCATAGAGGCTCTACCAACTCTTGACCACCTGGACACACTTCCCACCATAACAGAAGTTAAGTGTGCTATAAATGAACTTGCATCTGGCAAGGCTCCAGGTAAGGATGGGATTCCAATAGAGGTTATCAGGAGTGGGCAAGACACACTCACTATACAGATCCACCAGCTAATAGAGCTATGCTGGCGAGAAGGACAAGTCCCACAGGATTTCAAAGATTCAAGCATCATAACACTGTACAAGAACAAGGGCGATCGGAGCGACTGCAACAACTATAGGGGTATCTCACTTCTGTCTATTGTTGGAAAAGTATTTGCCAGAATTGTTCTGCGCAGACTTCAAGTCCTAGGAGATCAAGTCTACCCCGAATCACAGTGTGGCTTTCGACAGAACCGGTCTACCACTGATATGATATTCTCATTGCGACAAATGCAAGAAAAATGCCGTGAACAGAATCAACCACTGTTTATTGCCTTCATCGACCTCACAAAGGCATTTGATTTGGTCAGTCGTGAGGGTCTGTTCAAGGCACTAAAGAAGATTGGCTGCCCACCAACTCTTCTGTCCATTGTGGAATCGTTCCACACAGGCATGAAGGGTATAATCAAGTTTGATGGTGCAACTTCTGAAGAATTTGAAATCAAGAGTGGAGTTAAGCAAGGTTGTGTACTAGCTCCCACCCTCTTTGGAATATACTTTTCACTTCTACTGAAATATGCCTTTCGTGATCAGGATGGTGGTATATACATTCACTCACGCTCAGATGGCGGCCTCTACAATGCTCAGAGATTGAAGGCTAAGACCAAAATTAGGAGGGTACTGATCAGAGAGTTGCTTTTTTGCAGATGATGCTGCAGTTACGACCCACTCTGAGGAAGAATTGCAATGTCTACTATCTGCATTCTCCAATGCTTGTTCTGAATTTGGTTTAACAATTAGCAAAAAGAAGACACAGATTATGTCACAAGGTGCACATGGGGTACCATCAATCTTTATTGACGACGCCGAACTAGAGATAGGTAGACCATTTTACATATCTAGGATCAGTGGTAAATAGCAAATTATCCCTAGATCAGGAAATCAACATCCGGATTGGTAAGGCAGCAACAACAATGAACAGGTTAAGAAAAAGAGTCTGGGAGAACAGGAAGCTTACTGCCAAAACAAAAGTCCTTGTCTATCAAGCCTGTGTCCTTAGTACTCTTCTCTATGGCAGTGAAACCTGGACAACTTACTCACACCAAGAGAAAAATTTAAACAGCTTTCATATGCGGTGTCTGCGAAGAATTCTTGGTATTAAGTGGCAAGATAAAATCACAAATACTGAAGTATTGGAAAGATCAGGTTGTGTGACAGTTTATTCCATGCTCAGTCTTCGTAGACTTAGATGGATAGGACATCTTAGGAGGATGGATGATGGTAGAATTCCAAAGGATATCTTTTTTGGTGAATTACAGATGGGTAAGAGATCTCAGGGTCGGCCTCTACTACGATACAAAGATGTGTGTAAGCGGGACATGATTGATACAGGCATTGATAATGCACATTGGGAGCAAGTCGCCGCTGAACGTGTTGCATGGAGGGCAAACATCAGAAATGGAATAAAGACAAAGGAGAAAATTATTGCAGATAAGTCACACACCGAGCGTTTGAGACGTAAGATGGTGCATGATGGTGGAAATGACCACGTGTTCACATGCACCCACTGTGAACGGACATTTACAGCGCAAATTGGCCTTATCAGTCACACTCGCTACCGCCATAGGTAAAAGTTATTATGCCTTTTTAAAGCACAAACTATCGTCTGTCAAGACGGCAAGGTGCCAATGTGTGTGTGTGTGTGTGTGTGTGTGTGTGTGTATGTGTGTGTATGTGTATGTGTGTGTATGCAATATATACATATATATATTGCATTATTCTTTTGTGTGCTGTTACTAGTATGTGTATGTATTGCTTTTTGTCTCATCCCTTCGGCCAGTGTTCCATATCTATTCCATAATAAAAATGTGGTAATTGTCGCTTTGTTTCTTGTTTCTTTTCTCTGTTTTTCTTTTCTATTTTGTTGTTGTTGTTGTTTATTAAAGGTGCCGTAGCTTTCCCTTACTAGTAAAGTTACACACCAATTCATTAGTTAAAACTTGTCTATTTTCATCATAAACTTTGTACCTACGTGTTATAAGTCGTCATGTTTGTATCGTTTTATATTCATTCTAATGCCCAAATCTCGGCAGTAATGTTTTTGTCTGTAACAGTATATTATCTTTGTGTTACATCCATATTTTATGTGTTTCTTGTTTAAGCTTTAAGAAATTTAGATTATTGTTAACTAACAAAGTTAGTTTCCTGTACATGACAGTCTCAGTCAATCCCATCATTTATTGGTTGTTTGCGATTGTGTGTGTATGTTTGTTCGTCGTTATCAAAGAGGACTATATTGTTATATGTCTGTCCTGGAGTCTGTTCTAAGATGTCCGATTGGACTCACCCGAGCCTGAAATGTCTGTTACCTCCTGTTAACTTGCTTTTAAAAATTGACATGGATGAAAGTCTGTATCTTCTATTTAGGAAATGTGCTGTTTTAAATTGTGTCTCAACTGCCATTTTGTAGCATATACTATTAAGTGAAATATTAGCTATATTAGCATGTTAAAAAAAAAAGGTTGTTGCATATCTTTTACAGGACGTTGCAGTCAACACTAGCATAATTTGCTGTTACTGTTGTGATCTCTTGGCCAGTTTATGTTCAGTAGTTTGCCATTGCTTTCTGAACGACCGGCACCCATACCATTTCATAAAAAACTAACGCAACGTGGTCTGCTGCCAAATCTCGCGCAGCTGTGATTCGAACGCGGGTATGCGGGATAAAGAACCGCGCCCGTAACCACTTCGCCATTGAGCCGGCATATTGGCAAGAATGTATATTTAAACAATCTGCATAAGTAATATCTGTTGTGTAAACTAGAGGTAAAAAAAGAAAGAAGTAAGAACCCATACAAACTCTTTGGGCGTATTGGTATATTCTGTTAGCTCTATAGTTTAATGCCAGCTCCGTGGCAAAGGAAGTTCCGGACGCGATTTGTGATTCTGCATACCCGCGTTCGAAACACAGCTGCATGCGATTTGGCAGCAGATCGCGTTGCGTTGGTTGTTTACGAATTGGTATGGGTGCCGGTCGTTCAGAAAACAATGACAAACTACTGAACGTAAACTTGCCAAGAGATCACAACAGCAAAAAAAAAAAAAAAATGCTGGTGTTGACTGCAACGTCCTGTAAAGGATATGCAACTAATTTAACTATAGTTTTATAGAGCAATGGACACTCGATTGTTGACGTGTTTAATGTTACCTCGGCCGCCTGTACTTAACAGGTCATTTCCGGTTTAAGGCTGGGTCGAACTGGAAGCTCAGGTGAATATAAAACAATGGGAACTCAAACACGCGACCACCCTTAAATTACTGTAGAGTATGAATAATACCACCATTTTCTCTTATACGTATGCTTCTTAGTCCGCATAGTGGTAGACAGGATGCAACGAATAAGAGTGTAATAAAAGCTGCTCTGTACAGGCCACCTTTGCGGATGTAAACTGCCAACATATTAACCGCCCCTTACCCATACACCCACACAATCAGCTTCTATTTCCCTCCTACCACCCGACTCACAGGTCAACGCTGGTGAGTCGCCTTTCCAGCGCGTGCTAACATCGCTCCACATTTTACGCGCGCTTTTCGTGAAAGAATGGCAGAAATGGTCTTGTCACGTGTCACTAACACAGCTAGTAGGTTTTATTTCTTTTTATTTTAAATACTCGCATCGTCGTTCGCTATTATTCTTTTTACTCTGGGACATAAAATATAACATGTTCATTTATTGCTCTATAACTGTGATTTATTACTTATATAACTTACTTCTATTGATATACTTTACGCAGCGATCGATATTTCTGTTTAAGTGCGCCGCTTGTGATAACCGCAGGAAGCGAATTATTTACAACATAAAATTCTCGTGTATCGTTCACACTATAATAGCCCGTGCTTGCTTCATGGCTATTCAATTTAACGAACATAATGAAAACGGAATAATATACCTGTTCATTGACGCATGACCAGCATCGCCGTGAGAAATCCCTGCCGTCGGATCGATGTGTGATTGTTATAAAGGACACCACGCATCCTGGATTGTGGAAGAGTGGAGTAATACTTAAGGTGATTGTGATATTGCGCTTATAGTATATTTAGTGCATATTGTTTTCTATGTTGTATATCCCTTACAGGACGTTGCAGTCAACACCAGCAATTTTCAGCTGCTGTTGATGTACTAGGAAGATTACGCTCAGTAGTTTGCCATTGCTTTCTGAGCGACCGGCTGACATACCCTTAAGTTACCGACGCGGCGAGAACCGCTACCAATTCTCGCGCAGGTTACGTTACTCACGAGAATATACGGGATTACGGAGAAAGACGTTAAACCCTAGACCAGGGAGACCGGCATATAACTGACAATAATTAAAGGCAATTATTTTCAGGGACATCTATATCTTCCTGGCTGTGCTAACTGTAATTATTTGAGTACTGTAAACCAGGTTCCGTCTTCACAATGAAGGTTGGCTGCAATGGATCTCCAACACTGTCTGTCTCTCACCTGGACTGTACATTCTGTCAGATGTTCGTCCCTCTCTTGATGTTATCTTCGCACTTGTATCGTTGTCTAGCTCCGTGGTCGCTTTCCTCCAACCTTACCCTCCAGTATGGTTTTTATAAGAGTTATGTCTGTTAACGTGATCGACATTAGAGTATTATAGCAACATGATAATGTGAACACTACTATCAATGTTTTGTTTCCAGTGGTGTTACTTACAATAATATAACGTACCAGAAAGCGCATATATGTGATTATGATGTGAAAACTATTAGCAGCTTATTCATTCACAGCGGTGCTACGTATAACTAATGTAGACGAATACGAAGAATGATAATACATGTAATTAATATGTTAAAACTAGTATGAAAACCTTAAATTGATTAGAGAAATCAATTGTAGAGAGTCACATTTATTTGAAGACGTTATGAGAAGACATAAATTGGAGAAGCTTGGTGACAACGGACAATATTGAGGGGGAAAGAACAAGGGAAAGGCAAAGAAGTAAAAAAAATACCTGAAAGGCTTGGCCGCGTGGTATGGTCCAGACAAGAACACAGAGCTGACCCACGACTCTGGCGATCGTGTGAGATGGCGATACATGACCGCTCACGATTATCGGCATGGCGCATGATGAATGAATCTATAACTAGTTTAGTAAAATAGAATGTGAATATTGTTAATCAAAACGTGAACAATATAAACAGTGTATTTTTTTAACAGTAATGTTACCTATAACTAATATAGTACAATAGAAAAACAATCTATGTAATTAAAATGTGAACACTATTAACAGAGTATTCGTTCAAAGTGGTGTTACCTTTAACTAATATAGTACAATATAAAGATAACACGTGTAATTAAAATGTAAACACTAGTCGGAGCTTATTTGTTTATCAAGGTGTTACATGTGCACAATAGAAAGCGGATGTGTTTAATTAATAAGTGAACGCTATAGGAGCTTGTATGTTCTCCTTCTTCTTTCTTTCGCTGCTTGAGTGTTGACATCATTGTTATCTGTCAATAATATAGGACAATTGAACGCGGATATCTAATTAAAATGTGAATAATACAGGAGCTTGTTTGTTCACATCGGTGTTATCTGTAAATAATATAGGACAATTGTACGCGGATATCTGTAATTAAAATGTGAATAATACAGGAGCTTGTTTGTTCACATCGGTGTTATCTGTAAATAATATAGGACAACTGAAAGCGGATATGTGTAAATAAAATGTGAATACCAACAACAGCTTAAACGATGTAAAATATAACTCGGTGAAAACCAGGTATGTCTTTAAAACCGTTTTTTTATAAAAATCAGTTTGAATTCGAGTTACCTTATGAGAATGTATAATTCGTCCTTTGAAATAAATACTGAACATTTACTTTATTCTGAATATGTCAGATACTGCTGTTACATTGTGAAGTAATTGGCGGTAATATATTATACATCATGGCATAATGACGTGAGTGTGGCCAGTTTCATTCTTCATCGTATTTCTTTCCCAGATATTTCCCTGAACTGTAAGCATTATTTGGCACACATTTTATGTGACGTGATCGACACCTCCACACTTCCACCAAAAGCTGTACTTGACGGATCCAACAATCCAGACATTGTTGGGGATTGAATCCAGACCATTGTCTTTGCAAGAAAGCGTTCTAACAACTATGGCACCATATCTAGTCAATCGGAATATGTCCACTAAGAGCTAATACTTATTTACATCTGTTGTCAATCATAATCGAATAAACTGAAATATTTCCAACGATAGCTATATATATATATATATAATTCGTATGCAGTATGTTCGGTTGGTGATGTCAGGATAGGTGAGGGTGTTTTCATTAGCAGCGTGTCTCCATTTATCTTTCCATCGTAACATAAACAACAGAAACACATAATCGTCAATTTATTAGATCTGCCACAATGTGTACAATTAGGGATAGTGAACGCAATTTCACAGTCCCGACATACCGAGCTTGAAGTCAGCCGCAGGCCTTTTGGAAAGCAGATCACTTTGTGTTGATTTTCATAATGCCACGAGCGTCGGCCTTTAAAAAATAATGACAAACTACTGAACATAAAAACTGCCTAGAAAATAATAAACAGCCAAATAATTTTGACGTTGATTGCGGCGTCCTGTTAAAGGACATAACACTAACCTTTAATGTTAGGATGACAGACACTAAGCTTTTTGGTAGATTGCGACGTCCTGTTAACGGACATGAAACTAACCTTTAATGTTAGGACGACAGAAACTCAGCTTCTTGGTGGACCTGCAAAGAGATCCTCGGTCCGAGAGTTTATGTCACATGCGTGTGAGAATGTGTTAAGTAAAAATACGCACATCTTATATATGAGCGTAACAAGTTAAAAAGTAAAGAATCTTCCCCACTCGTTAAGCCATTTAGGATATATGGTGCTAGCAGTATATTGTACAGACCAACGGGCACGGTATGGGTGATGTGGTTAATATCACGCCGAACCCCTTTACTTCCCAGGTCATTTACTGGAATCTATTTTAGGCTGGGTTGACATGGGCGCCTTGGTCAATTAAACAAACAAAATAAATCTCCGCCTAGATAGAGATTCGAACACATGACCACAGATGCGAAATCTAACCACTCAAGAAACTCGTCAACACAGGGGTTGGCATTAGTTGGTTGCACGCACATGCTCCATTAAGGGATAAAAGACACCATCATCATCATGTGCCATGCCGATAAGCGTACGTGGTCGTGTTTCGCCATCTCGCACGTTCACCAGAATCGTGGATCATTTCAGTGTTCTCATTTCGACAACGCCACGTCACCCATCCATCCAGGTGTTTACTTCTCTGCCTTCCCCATGTTCTACCACCTCCCCCCTCAATCTTGCTAGTTGACACAAAGTGCTCCAGTTTATTTCTTCTTATAATGTGTCTAAAAACTGTTTGTCAGTCTTTAATAAGTTTGCTGTTCTAGTTTGCCTCTCGCAGGACTTGCTCATTGGTTTCTCTGTCTGCCCATGGTATTCTTTGCTTTTTCCTCAGAAACCACATCTCAAGTGCCACTAGATAAAAAACAACGGCAGAAAATGAAGACACTGAACGGCAGTGGTCAGTCGCCATACACTCATGAACATATTTAGGAGGATATTAGTAACCCCCCTCCTTGGCAACACACACTGTACTCAATTCGGAATCAAAGAGTATGCTTAGTAAGGTGAAGAAAGGAATGTTTCGTGTGGAATATCTATCGTCGCTTCAGAGGTCACAGATTGTGAGAATTATACGGATATTGTGCCCTGGCCATGCGGGGGGTGCGGGGGGGGGGGGGGGGGGGGGGGGTGGGGGTTGGGGGGTGAACAGGCTGAAAGGCTGGCAGGGAATGCACCTCTTCGTGGTAGATTACCTATGGACAAGAGGGAGGTGGTCGTGCTATTGTGGGACCAGCTAGAGAAGGCGGGGGTACAGACTGAGAGCCTGTATGTAGAAAGAATGAGATTACTGGGGATTGACAGGGGTTCTGGAAGAATATCAAAACTGAGAGGGGAAACCAGGAGAACTTTAAACCAGACACCGGTGGAAACGATTAGTAGGATGACTCTTCGCTGGCTGTTGAACTAGGAGACGGAGCACATATGGGAATGTCTTAAGTGCAGTTATATCGGTTCTTAACTCAACTCAACTCAACTTAACACATCTCAGCTCAAGTATCAGTACCCCGTTGGACTTGTCCGGTCTGTCCTGATTAGAGCCCATGTGAATAATTTACTATCCACCACGCTAACGGCAATTGTGGGTTAGGACATGAGATATTAACACCTGGGGCTGGTTCAAGCTAGTTGCATATCCTTTACAAGACGTTGCAGTCCACCCCAGCACTTTTGGCTGTTTGTGATTTTCCACCCAATTTAAAATTGCCTAGTTTGCAATTGCTTTGCATAGGATAGCAAAGGATAGAAGGGATTAGAGTCAGTTGGTTGCATGGAATAACAAAGGATAGAAAAGATTTGAGTCAGTTGGTTGCATCGGATAACAAAGGATAGAACAGATTTAAGTCAGTTGGTTGCTTGGGATAGCAAAAGATAGAACGGAGTGGAGTCAGTTGGTTGTATGGGATAGCAGAGGATGAAACGAATTTGAGTCAGTTGGTTATATGGGATAGCAACATATGGAACGGATTGGAGTCAGTTGGTTGTATGGGATAGCAAAGGATAGAACGGATTGGAGTCAGTTGGTTGCATGGGATAGCAAAGGATAGAAGAGATTTGGGTCAGTTTTTTGCATGGGATAACAAAGGATAGAAGAGATTTGGGTCAATTTTTTGCATGGGATAACAAAGGATAAAAAAGATTTGAGTCAGTTGGCTGCATGGGATAACAAAGGATAGAAAGGATTTGAGTCAGTTGGTTGCATGGGATAGCAAAGGATAGAAGAGATTTGGGTCAGTTGGTTGCATGAGATAACAAAGGATAGAAAAGATTTGAGTCAGTTGGTTGCATGGGATAGCAAAGTATAGAACGGATTGGAATCAGTTGGTTGCGTGGGATAGCAAAGATGAAACGGAACGGAGTCATTTGGTTAAGGGTCTATTCCCAACCGGGCAATAAACGGTGACAGAAGGAGTTTTTACATTGCTTTCTGAACTGTCGACACTCATACCATTAAGAAAACCAACGCAAAGCGATCTGATATCAAACAGCCTACGGCAAACATCGAAACCGGTAAGTCGGGATTGTGAAACTGCATTTATGTTGATAACGATTTGCCCTCTTAACGCCATGAGCACGGCTGGACGCTGTTTTGTTGCCTAGGCTTGTCGCTTGTCAAAATAAGAGAACGATTGGCCACATAATCCTCCTTGCTCTCGGCCAACAAAATGCAATGGCACTATATCACATCACAGACGCATAGTAGAAAATTGCTTGTATAGAATTTAAAAACAAAATTATTTCATATCAACAAATACCAGAACCATCACCACACGATAACACACAGATTACCGGGCGTGAATTTTAGAAAAACTGGAATAACATGACTTTCATATATTTTAATTAATCTGTACTTGAAGAGCTGTTAACTTTACGTCACAGATGTAGACAACTAGGGCTAGACAACAAACAATATAAATAAATAACGGACAGCCACTTTCCATCATCCTGTAAAAGGACAGTTGTTGTTGAGAGATATCTGTAGCCCTGTCACTGACAGCATGATTACACCTGTCAGATCTGTCCAGAAAATATCACTGAAGGTAATGGATGGACAGACAGGGTAAAAGCATTGAAATGTTGCCGCCAGCGATGTGGTTCTGCTGACATAGCCATCTATTAGGGAGCCGCATTACCGCAGTGGCTAGGCGCTCACCTGCCGGCCCGGCCGTTATGGGTTTGAACCGCAGCAGAGCGGATCCGAATTTAAAGAAAAAAAAATAAAAATGTTTTTTGCGCTCGCTTGCTTTGAACTCAAGCGTTGTCCACACACACTACTTCTAGTTGCTGTCTGTCATCTACTGCCTCTTGTACCTTGCAGTGTAGGGCAGTGGGGTCTTGAGCCTGAGGAATTAAGGCCGCCACGAGCTGTGCAGGTTAGGATTTTCTTTTTGCCCCCGATAGAAAAAAAAATCCTAGTAGCACTGGACTGAATTTTGCTTGTGTAATGGCTCTCCCTATTACCGGTATTTCTTGCCATCAGCTAACCCACTCCGACTTCAGTGGTACTTGTAATTTACGTCCCCAAGTCAAGGACGAGAAGTCAATATTTTAGTCTAATTGTCCGGTTTAGGGGTTGAACCCGATACCTCGGCATCAATACACCTCAAATGGACCAGGGTTCCATAGTAGGACCATAGTATAATAGGTACCAGTTGAAGTACTGGGAAGTAAAGGCGGCGGTCTACACAAATATTGGGTATAGGCGTGTGAATGGTCCCTTCCTTTTAAAAGATACTTACTATTTAAAATACTTTACTATACCTACTTTTAAAAGATAAACTTTCTATACAGGCTTTCCGACCAATGAAGAGAAGTGAAACTGTTCATGTCAGTTCTCAACTTCCAGTTAACACAAATAATACATCATATATTTTCTAGGCAAGTTTACGTTCAGTAGTTTGCCACTGCTTTCCGAACGGCCAACACTCATACCATTTTATGAAAATCAGTGCATGGTGGACTGTCTTCAAATCGCTGGCAGCAGTGTTTCGTAAACGGTATGCGAGATTGCGAATTGCTTTCTTAACCCCTTTGCCTCAGCGCCGGGGTGTAGATCCCAGCCTAAACTAACGACTTGGAAATGTTCTGGGAAGCAAAGGCGGTCTGCGTGATATCAACTTTAACAAGCGAGTATTTTGTGTGTATGGTCGCGTGTTGTTTAACACACAAAATACTCGCTTGTTAAAGATTGCAGAAGCAATAATGATCAATCTACGCAAGCCAGATTTGTGCAAACAGAAAGACATGTTAGTCAGCTTAAAATTACTGTGGTAGACAATTGAGATTACTGTGGGAACATGTGTATATTTCAGCTTGAAGGATTTATCTAGTTAATTTACTTTATGTTGTGTGAATTATGCAGTATGTACCTGACGAGATGCAGCGAAATATGTTTGTGTCTTCGTTATTCAAACTGACTACAGGAAACATTGTTTTAATGCTATATGTCAGTTTATACCTCTGACACTCTCTAGCGTAAAATTTCGCTCAATTATGGCTTCAGCAGTTTGCTACCGATGAAAGGGACGGGGCACGCGTAGGGATTCCCCCGATGCACTAGTATGACGTTCTTGCATGAAAACCAACGTAAAGCGGTCTGCTCCCATGTCTCCCGCAGTTGTGTTTCGGAAGAGATATGTGGGATTAAGCATAACCATTTCGCCAGAGCGCCGGCTATTAAGTTGTTGAGAGCTATGTCGAGAGAGTCCTGATGCACGGAAGCGAATCAGGGACAATTGGGAATTATGTGAAAGTTGCGAAAATATGGTTGAATAGAAGAATTATGAGAACACCTTGGACCGAGAAAAGGAATAATAAAGATATCTTTAAAGCGGCTAACTCGCAAAGAGAGCTGGTTATTCGCATCAGACGAACACAGTCGATATTATTTGGGCATGTCATGAGAGCAGGACAGCAGGAGGACAGCATCACGATGGGAACCTTTTTGAGGAAAAGAGGTAGAAAAAAGGTGCTGGACTATTCGGCAGAAAGGCATGGAAGGACATTAATATTAGATATGATTAAAAATGATTAGCTGTATACGGGATGCCGGCTTCGTGGCTTAGAGGTTATGACTTTTCTCCGTAATCTCGTATACTCTCGTCGGTAACGTGATGACGGTTCAAATCAGCAGTGGTTCGAATCGCATCGGTAACTTACGGAGTATGTGAGCCGACCGATCAGAAAGCAATGGCAAACTACTGAGCGTAATCTTGCCAAGAGATCAACATACAGCTGAAAGATGCTGGTGTTGACAGCTAACTCCTGTAAAGGATATGCTAAAAAAAAAAATGCAATATAATTGCTGGGAAATTAATTTACATTATTTCTGACTTATGTATGTGCATACTGCAAGGACAAGATCCAATATGACGGATAGGCTGTTGAGCTGTAAAGGCTCTGTAGTGCTTTTGTTGTGGCTACGGTTTACTTACCCATTTACATCATTCTGGACTTGTTGTACATTGTTCCGTCGCCCAGATACTGAGTTAAGGACGTGAAGCGACATTGAGCTGTGGATTTCATGTGGACTGCTTTTACATTTCTCCGCGATGGTTTGTATCGTGAACTGCATGTTTAGCGTGAACCAAAATGGCGTACAACCGGTTGCCGATCTGGCTGGTTTACCTTATGCAGCAATGTGTGTGCAACTGTTGGCTTTCTGGTGATTGCCGCTTCCATCGACGATGAACTGTAATTTTAGTGGCGGACTGCTGTGATGGCATTCTGGTAGCGGCCTTATGCATGTATGCCTGGGCGTGCTGTTTGTTTGCCGGGTCTGGTGTCTGTTCCACTTTTAACATGGGACAATGAGAAGCATTTTGTGTGATATTCACTGCACAGGAGCGGATCATTATAGGGTGACCCTTTGAAGTGAAGTTGGAACCACAACTAACTACTAACTAATATTATAATAATGAGGTCGTAGGTAGAGCAAGAGACTGGACACTTGTGATAACAGTTCATTACATATATTCAAAAGAGGAACACATAAACATTGTTTAAAAAGAATGCAATATAATTGTGACGTTACTACACAGTGATCGATAATCAGTGTATCATGATCTGCACATCTTGTTTTCCAGAATGCACTGTAGCATGTAATATTTGTAAACTCAGTAACGCCACGCGCATCAAGGGACTTGCCTCCACAGATCAGGGCAGATTACGCAGGAAATGGAGATTAATCTGGATCTGCCGAGGTCATAATCGTGTCATGTCATGTCATTCAATCCCAAGACTAGTATGACGTTTTTCAAGCAGTCACGTCATCATAAACGCAGCTTTAGGACTGTCCATAAACGCCTTCGTGGGGAATTAATGTAGTGGTTTTTCCTTACTTCCCGCGTCCAGATAAGAGATCACATGCTGTAAATATTCTAGTGTGGGTAGCTTTTCTGATATTTGAACATTTTTTATTGACCAATTAAAGCCTTGTGGGCTGGTTAGTGAAGCTGATAGAAAACTGCGCTGGTACTGTCATGCCTCTATTACGACACAAAGATGTGTGTAAGCGGGACATGATTGATACAGGCATTGATAATGCACATTGGGAGCAAGTTACCACTGAACGTGTGGCATGGAGGGCAAATATCAGAAATGGAATAAAGACAAAGGATAAAATGATTGCAGATAAGTCACACACCGAGCATGCGAGGCGTAAGATGGTGCATGCCGGTGGAAATGACCTTGTGTTCAATATGCATCCACTGTGGACGAACATTTACAGCACGAACTGGCCTTATCAGTCACATTCGTTACCGCCATGGGTTGTAGTTATTATGCCTTTTTGAAGCACAATGTAACAAACTATCATCTGTCATCAAGACGGCAAGGGCCCAATGACTGTCATGAGCACTGTCGGACAAGGATTCGGAGAGGATTCTGCTGAGTGAGGGAAAAATGGATACCTATTCTTCCGTGCATCCAGGCCTACAGCATGTGATGGCCCTATCATACCACAGACACGTAGCAGTAAATTGCTTAGGGACAATGTTTGTGACATTTCATGTAAGACCTACTATTTAAGATTTCCAATTGCCGATGATCTGTAGCGTGTACAGCTAGCACATATGTCCTCTTATATTTCCCCCTCTATCTAAGATATACTTGCTGTCCACTATCTCGGGATCAGTCAGACGGCCACTAGTACAGGGTGTATTTTTAATGACTGTGCAGTGTTTGAAAATATTGCCGGTCCAAGTTTTGTATTTACCTATTATATTGCACGCACTTTACAAAGGATTAATATAAAACTTGGACCGGCAATATTTTCAAACACTGCACAGTCATTAAAAAATACACAATATACTATATTCATGGAAACTCTTCGTTGGCTACTGAAGAAGGACAGAGCAAGTGTGGGAATTTTCTGAGTATAATGATGTTGGTTCTTGATTTCGTATATCTCGGGATCAGAGAGGAATATCATTTTCACGATGTCTTATTCTGTAAACATCAACTACTGGAATTATAACCGCGGTGTGTAGGCGCCTTACATCAAAAGAACAGTTTGCTCTGGCAGACGGGACATGTACAGGCTTTTCTGACCATGTCGTTCCTACTATTGCAATAAGGGAAGGAAATACCACAATGTAACTTACAAGTAAATGGGAATATTCTTAAACAAGTGAATCGGTACAATTATCTCGGAGCAGTTATAACATCTAATGGGAGATGTCTTGAAGAGATTAGAACAAGAAACGCCATGGCGAAGGTAGCCTTTTACAACATGGAAAACATACTGACCAATAAAACGATATAATTTGCAACCAGAAAAAGAGTGATGAGGTACTACATAGAACCTGCAATGAATGAATCACCCAAATAAACGAGAAGTAGATTGTGAGCTTTACTAAAACACGACTACAAGAGACAAATTGGACGTTGCGGCCAAAGCCTTCGTCAGCACAGGACAAACAAATACAAACCAACACAAAACTACATGAAACATGCCACATGGCGTTTAGACATAATGACGTCATCGGAATGGGCGGTGGAAAATCATATACGGAGTTTCCCATTCAGACACTAAAGTGGATGTCAACAGAGGAATCCAAGGGGAATGTGGAGAACGTCATTGGACGGCAACGAGAGACGCTGTGAATTGTGGATTCGAAAGGAATTATGCCACATAACGGAACACGCACCACCAAGGATAAAGAAGAGACCTTACTGGATTTTCCCAGACAGTCACAAAACTGGACGACAAATATGAGAAACCAAGGAAAGGAAATCAACGTCATTGGACGGCAACGGGAGACGCTGTGAATTGTGGATTCGAAAGGATGTGTTTCTAAAAAGCTCCGTGTGAAGGTGACACCTGGAGGCGGTAATTTCGTGATGAAGCAGCTGGGAGTCCGGAGAGGAATGTATTAAAGACAACACAACAGTAGAAAGACCGGGTGCAGATACCTAGACTTTTATTTAATCAGTTGAACTGAGGATTTGGATAATTAAGCCTCAAGGGCAGCGAGCTGGACTCGGACCTCGTAAGTAGATGTTATTTAAGTGAGCGCCGATCCTGCGTATAGGGATCAACTCACGTTTCTACAAGAGTTATATCTTTTGTCCTGCGGGAACTTTGACTTGTGTGGGTTTTCTCCTGTGTCGAGTTTTCACTTGGATGGTTTGTGACTGGGTATAACTACTTTAAAGGAAAACCGGTGAACACGTATTGTGATAACATTGTATAATATGTATGTGTATATAGAGTTAATTTAATGAATTGTCATAATAGTTGATTAGTTAACGTAGTTAGATTAAATACTATGTTAGTATAGTTATATTTTGATCATTGATCGTTAGTTATAATTACTTAATTATGGGTTGTCAATTTTATTGCGATCGCCATTTCCAAGTATAGACACCACTACATATATCATAATACTAGTCCCCTACCTACCCGTTTGATGAGATTAAGATTTACGACATAGCGGTCGGGATAAAAGTCATTGTGTCTACACTGCTATGTGTCAGGTTAATTCTCTTGAAAAAAAATAAAATGATTACATCATTTTAAAAGGGAGGGGGGCATACTGCCACATGGCGTTTAGACATAATGACGTCATCGGAATGGGCGGTGGAAAATCATATACGGAGTTTCCCATTCAGACACTAAAGTGGATGTCAACAGAGGAATCCAAGGGGAATGTGGAGAACGTCATTGGACGGCAACGAGAGACGCTGTGACTTTGTGATACGAACAAGATGTGTTTCTGAAGGCTCGATGTGAAGGTGACACCTGGATGCCGTGATTTCGGGATGAGGCAGCAGGGAGTCTGGTAAGGAATTTATTGAGACGACAACGGTGAATGGATCGGGAATAGAAATCCACCTAGACTGAATCTTAGTATCTAAGAAATTGAACTGAAGAATAGATAGGAAGGCTTCAAGGGCAGCGAGCTGGACTGGGAGCTCAAGGGTGGATGTATGTGAGTAGGCGCCGATCCTGTGGTTAGGGATCAGCTTGCTTTTCTGCCAGAGTTTTAATCCTTTGTACCAGTGACGGAAATAAACGTCTGGAAAATCGTTCGCTTGAGTATGCTGTTCTGAATCGTTCGATTAACGAGTTCCGATTTCTTGATGATGCTTTTTAGTGTTTGCTCCAGTTGCGTTTAGCGGACAGGCACATTGAGACAAAACACACTGTGTCCTAGCTTGGAAGGTCTGACACACGTAGGGCACCAGTGGATCAATAGACCGGATGTATGGTACACGGGTCAAAGGTCAAGCGGGAAGGGAGTGGGGTGGAGACGCGCCCATGTGTGCGGAAAAGTGAAATTAGAGACCGGCAAAGATGTTATGGACGCAGATGACAATTAGCAATTATCGTTAAGCGCTCGAAACACAGCTGCGGAAACCTATATAGTGTTAGTACACACAGAGAGGCATGAGTGGCGGTCGTTCAGAAAATGATGGCAAAACACCGAACGTAAATCCGCAAAGAGAGTTGACTGTGATGTCATACAAAGGATCTGCACGTACCCAGATGGTGGACTGTAAGCTAGGGGTGGGAGGGGTGGGGTGGGAAGTTAAATGAAGCTGTGTTTGGACATTAAGGCCGTGAGGGGAGAGTGTGCCCAACTGGAAGATGAGACGGTGTTCCAATGTCTTCCGATCCCGTTCGTGGGATGCGCATGATTTGATGGCCGTGACCTGTATGTCGGCTACGCCATGGTGGTCAGGACTGTTGAAATGTATGGATACTGGTTTCTGGGCTCCGCTGGTGATGTCAGAAAGATGTTGTCGAAATCTGTCCCCAAGACGTAATCCTGTCTCCCCGACATAACTCATGTCGCAACGTGTGCAGGTAATCGCATAGATGACGTTGCGACTGATGCATGAGAAACCCTCACGGATGTGGAAGGTCGTCTCAGGGAATGTCAGACTCTGGGTTTGAAGTACGTATGGACAGGTCTTGCAAACCGATCGAAGACACGCCACCGTGCCAGGAAGAGACTGGTGAGGTTGGGGTAGCCTGCTATGGACCAGCACATCTTTGAGGTTACGATCCCGCTTATATGCCACTAGAGGAGCCTCTGAGAAGACATCACGAGTGGTCGATTCCGCCCGGAGAATGGATAGATGTTTAAAAAGGATATTCTTGGCAGCAATATTGTGGGGGTGATAAGTAAGTGAGAGGACAAGTCTATTGTTTCGTGGTTTCGGCCTGGAGGAGAGAGCCTCAGTGCGACTGATAGATTGGCAGCGGTGGAGAGCTGTAGATAGAACATTATCAGGATAGCCACGAAGGCGAAAGAAATCAAGCATCTCGTGGGCTTTTTGATGGAAGTCGTTGTTATCCTGACAAAGTCGTCGGAGACGTAACAGTTGGGAGAAAGGAATAGAACGTTTGCACGAGGGAGGGTGGGAGGAGGTATAGAGAAGGAATGAGTGCGAGTCAGTTGGTTTATAATAAACCGTCGTGCATAGACCAGCGGAACCTAAAGAGACTGTGAGGTCTAAGAAATTGACAGCCGACGAAGAAATGGTGGAGGTAAGTTTGATGCTGGGATGGAAGTCTGAAAAAAAGGCAATGAAGTTCTGTAGGTCAGGCAAGGGCATGTCCGAGACACCAAAGCAGTCGTCAATGTACCTCCTGTAGAGCTCCGGGAGCCTACCGGTGTACTGATTCCATACCTGGTGCTCCAGATAGCCCCATGAAGAGGCAGGCATAACTGGGACCCATCTTAGTACCCATGGCCACACCGCTGATCTGGTCGAAGTAGTCCCCATTGAACTCAAACGAGTTGAGGTTGAGGACTAACTCCGCAAGACGCAGTAATGGTCCAGTGGCTATCGAGGGATTAAGCCTTTTCTCCAAGAAAAATTCTAAGGCTTTAAGGCCGTCAGAGTGAGGAATGGAAGTGTAGAGTGAAGTCACATCTAAAGTGAAGATGTGATACTGAGAAGGGTTAGTGAAACTGATGGAATCGAAGATGGAGATAGCGTGGTTGGTGTCTTTGATATACGAAGGGAGGCTGGCAACCAACGGCTGAAACATGCTGTCTAGAAACTCTGAAATCCGTTCTGTAGGGCAAGAGCAGGCCGAGACGATAGGTCTGCCTGGGTTACCAGGTTTGTGTGTCTTAGGCAGCATATTAAAGGCGGGTTTGCCCAAGCAGCTATCGTGGATGATCAACGAGGTGGCGGAGCTGGGTAAAAGACCTTGCTGGATAATGGCGTTAGTCACGCTTTTGACCTGGGTGTTGTTTCTGACTGTCCCATCTTGTATCCTTGGTCTGTAGAAGGTGGCATCACTCAGTTGCTTGTTGCCTTCCTGTATATATAAGTCTTTCCTCCAAACCACTAGCGCCCCTCCCTTATCGGCAGGTTTGATAACTATGTCATCACGACGTTTCAACTGTGTAAGTGCCCGTTGCTCATCCGCGGTGAGGTTGGAATACCGTAGTGGCTTAAATTTGAGTTTTTGGATGTCGTAAAGTGTTTTGTCGATGTATAAATCGAGGGCCTTAGATGCCCCTGGATTGGGAATCCAAGCAGACCTGCGTTTGGAGAGGTGAGAGAAATGGTCGGTAGGATCCGAAGAGTTATCGTTATGAGGTTGATTTCTGAAGTGATATTGTAGCCTGAGAGTGCGATGGAACCGATGAACGTCCTGCAGTAATGCGTATCAATCACCACAAGGACGTAGTGGTATGAACCTGAGTCCTTTGCTGAGGACCGATTTCTCAGATGCCGATAGTGGAAGGTCGGGAGGTATGCACACAACTAGGTTATCGGAGCCAGTGGTAAGTTGGGGTGGGAGAGGGGGCGAGGAGGGAGTGGAGGTAGGGGCACGGAGTTTGGCTAGCTTGGCGTTTTTGGCCGCGGAAAGACACTTGTATAGATGGTGGTTAGTGCTATTGATGATACACCGTATAACACAATACAAGAAATAATTACTCGAGGTAAGTTGTCTAAGACGCTGATCGAGGATAGTTATATTCGAGCTGAAGTCAGACAGTTGTCGCGCGTGGTTGTCGGCAATGCATCGCATGCGAAGAGTAGCACATTTAAACTCAACTTTAGATAGACGTCTACTGCAACTGTCATCGAGAGTGCCTGCGGATGGGTGAAATCTAGAGATGAAGCCACGTGGGGTGATATGAAGCCGTAGGCAGTTCTTGAGGAAATTAAAATGGCATGTGGTGCGGGTCTTTTTGTAGATGTTAAGAGCCAAGTCGGTGGCTGTGATTTTGATATCCGTTGGTAAGAGACTAAAGCAGAAAATGACATATAATCTCAATTGTTGAAATAACTGAGGTGGATGAGTGGGAGGCATAGCGGTGGAGATTTAACGGACGTGGGGATGAAGGGCTGGTGTGCAAAAGTAAGGTGTTGTAGCCTAGCGGGGGGAAAAACAACACGTGTGTGGGGCGGTAAGGGTAGCACGCCGCTTAGAAAACACACTGACACGCGCGCACAGAATGGACTACAAATCGACAACAATCTTACCGACAACGAAGACGAAACGTGAAATATATAGTAGCAGTTCAAGGGAGCGGACAATGGTAAACAAGAATGAGGTGAACTGCAGTAAAGCTTAAAAAGGCAATGAATGAATCACCCAAATAAACGAGAAGTAGATTGTGAGCTTTACTAAAACACGACTACAAGAGACAAATTGGACGTTGCGGCCAAAGCCTTCGTCAGCTGTACTTGTGTATGGATGTGAAGCGTGGACAATGAGCAGACAAGCTGAAAAAACATCTGATGGCTGTGGAAATGTGGTTTCTGAAGAAATGCAAAGAATACCATGGTCACAATGTTTTGGACACGTTAAGAGAAGAAATAAATAGGAGAACGTGGTGACAACTGGTACGATTGGGGGAAGAGAATAAGGGGGAGGCAGAGAAGTAAATACCTGGATGGCTTGGCCACGTTGTATGACAAGAACAATGAGCTGATTCACGACTCTGGTGATCGCGTGAGGTGGCGAAACATGAAAGCCTACGCTTATTGCCTTACGCCTACGTACATATTGGTGCTGAAATTTATAATTAATGAACAGCACTAATAGAAGAGAAGCCACGGTGGCGTAGCGCCTGGACGTTTGCCTGTCGTTTTAGTGGTCGTGAGTTCGATCCGCATCCGGGAGGTTCCGAGGGTTTAAAGTTTGCCTGGGCTCCCAGGTCGACACAGTCTAAAATGAGTACCAGGAAATGTGGTGGGAATTAAAGGAGGCCGTCATAATACCGGCCTCATCACTCGCTGAGTGCCATTTGGTCTATCACAAATTGGATCTATAGTGTGCAGTTTTAATGACTGTGCAGTGTTTGAAAATATTGCCGGTCCAAGTTTTGTATTCACTCCCTGTAAAGTTCATGCAGCATAATAGGTAAATTCAAAACTTGGATCGGTGTATCTCCGCAAGTTCAATTCGCCTTAGGCGTGTTAAAGAGAAAATTACTTTACTTACTAATGGAAGACCGGGAGTGAAAGTAAATTACTGATGTCACAATAGATAGCTAAAATCTCAAATCTAAAGGCATATTCCTTGGTCATGGGTCGAATCCATTTCGAGGCGGATTAAAAATATATATGGAAAAAAAAAATTTGATTTGGAATCCCAAGTCGGCCCAGCCTAAAACGGGTGCCAGGAAATGTCTTGGGGAGTAAAGTGGGACAGTGGGACAGTGGGACAGTGTGACATTAACCACATCACCCACCGAATGTCGTCTGGTCTATAACAATATTGGGTTAGCACCATATACGAGGGTTTTTTTTGGGGGGCTTTTTTTTAAATTCGGTTTCCCCTATTTCCCAAATAGAAGGCATGAGGACATGGGCCACTGGCGTTTCGCCACATAGGCCCCCTCTTAAGAAAGTCGAACCCTACGAACTTTCGACTGCCAGAGGTTCTGATCGAATAGCCCCACCCTCACATTCAACCATAGGATGCCGTGAAAGAAAATCAGCTCCCACATTCTCCCTTCCGGGGATGTATTCGACCGTGAACTGATACGGTTGTAGGAGCAATGACCATCTCATTAACCTCGCGTTCAGTTTCTTAGAAGTTGCCAAAAACATCAGAGGTTGATGGTCAGGATTGCACTTTGAACGGTACTCCATACAGATAAGGTTGAAATTTCTGTACTGCCCACACGAGAGCCAGACATTCCCGTTCGACGGTGGAATAATTCCGTTCCGCGGGTAACAGTTTTCTACTTGCATACGCCACCGGACATAGCACCGTAGGATCATCTCGCCTTCCTGCAACAAAGTTGCCCCAATCCCTATGTTACTCGCGTCGGTTCTTAGAACAAACGTTTTCTCCAAATTTGGGAGTTGCAGGACTGGCCTATCCACCAAAGCCTGTTTCAGCTTCCCATAAGCTTCTTCGCAGCTCGGGGTCCAGACTATAGGATCTGGCGATCCTTTCTTCAGGGTTTCGGTTAACGGCGCCCCAATTTCGTTGAAATTCGGAATAAATTTCTGGTAAAACCCACACAGAGACAAGAAAGACCTAACATCCTTTTTGGATTTAGGACGGGGTGCGAGTCTGACCTTCTCAACATTCTTTTCTTCCGGTACCAGTCCCCCTGGGGTAATAGTATGTCCCAGAAATTCCAATAGCCAATCATGCATTTGGCTGGAGGGGCGGTTAACCCTTCCTCTTTTAACCTTGTGAAGATCTGTCCCAAGGACTTCAGGTGATCCCTCAGATTGTCAGACGCGATGAGAATATCATCCATAAAAGAGACGACAGATGGATCCCTTAAAGGATCTAATAACATCCTCATCATGCGGGTGAACACACTGGGCGAATTGCTCAGCCCAAATGGCATCACCTTGAATTCGTAATGCCCGCTCGGAGTACTGAAGGCGAGCAAGGGGCGAACCTCGGGCTTCACAGGGATCTGATAATATCCCCTGGCTTAGATCAATTTTCGAAAAGTACTTTGCCTTATTTAGTCTGGCAAACAGTTGATTTGTGTTCGGTAACGGTTCAACTTGGAATGTCGTACAACTGTTTAAATGCCTGTAATCAATACATAGGCGGTGCTCCCCACTGGGCTTCCTCAACAAGACAACCCCGGCATTATAAGGAGAAGTCGAAGGAGTGATGATGTCATCGTCCAGAAGCTTCTGGATTTCGGCTTCCAGGGCCTTCTCTTTCGAAAAGGGCACTGGATATATTTTTTGACGGACGGGGTCTTGTGTAGTCAGAGTCATATCAAACTCGACCAACCCTGTCCGCCCTGGCCGATCGGTAAGAATCTGCTGATGGGACTCCAACAAACGGATGACCAGGTCTGTTTCTTCAGCCGACAGATCAGGATTTATATGTACATCCCTATAGGTTTCCCCAGGGTGTAAAGGATACTCCCTATCCGCGTCTTCGCCCGATTCAGTTTCCATCGCGACCGCCATAGTCATGAGTGGGAGAGAAGTACCATCGGATCGTTCTTCATACTTTTTGAGAAGGTTAATGTGGAAGATTTTGGATTTCCCCCTGATCCGAATGGCATAATTGGTACGAGACACAACCCTTTCCACCGGGAAAGGCCCCTGCCAACCAATCTCGAGTTTATTGGAACCTACTGGAAGTAACAACAGAACCCGATCCCCCACTTTAAGAGACCTATCTTTCGTCCTTCTATTGTAGTAGGCCGCGTGTCTCTTTCTGGCCGCCCTCAGATTCTGAGCTGCCAAAGCCCAACCCGTCTGGAGTTTCTTCTTTAACTCTTCGACGTATTTGTAGGAGGATACAACTTCTTCGGAAGTTTCCTCCTCTGTCCAACACCTCAATAGGGCTTCTAATGGACCCTTGATGGGCCTCCCGAATAGTAGAGTGGCTGGTGGCAACCCGGTCGACCCATGGGGAACCTCCCGATAGGCGAACAAGGCGGCTGGGATATATTCATCCCATCTATCTGGTTTCTCTTGAGCCAACTTTCGAAGCATGGTCATCAAGGTACCATTAAACCTCTCTACTTGCCCATTAGACTGAGGGTGGTACGGGCTTGTGTGAATGTGGTTGGTTTGGAAGATACGAAAGACTTCCTCCATCAGCTTACCACAGAACTGAGACCCATTGTCCGTTAGGATCTGGTTTGGAAATCCCAACCGAGTAAAGGTCTCCATCAGTGCATCAGCCACTCGCTTAGAGTCGATTGTGGCCAACGGTATCGCCTCACCCCACATGGAACAGCAATCCACCATCGTAAGAATGTACATATTCCTCTTCCTAGTCCGAGGAAGAGGACCAACAAGATCGATAGCAACTCTCTCGAAAGGAGAGTTCATAATGGGCATGTCGCCCAAGATTACCGGAGCCGTCCAGTGTTTTGGTGCCACACGCTGGCACTCTGGGCACGACTTGACGTACCGACGCACGTCTCCAGTCATCCCTGGCCAGTAGTAATGGCAGGAAATGCGCTGGAGTGTTGCCCCGACACCCATATGTCCACTGAAAGAAATGGTGTGTCCCATATGAAGAAGCTGTTCCCGATAGGCCTTAGGAACTACCAGCTGTCCATGCTGGCGTTCCTCCACTCCGGCTCTCCGGTACAGTAACCGATTCTTCATATAATACTGACCCCGTCTTGGTGGGTCAGCACCTTTTGGCAACTGTTTGAAGCAAGGTTGCAAAGTAGCATCCTGGCGTTGAGCAGCTCGTAACTCCCCAGGCAAGGGATTCACGATCAAGGCCGGCGTCTGCTCATCTTCCGATTGAGATCTGGTTTGCATTGCCCCTACGTACATGGGTTCTGTTGGGATCCCTAGAAAGACGTAGCGACAACCCAAGATCATTGGGAAGATAGGATCGAGCAGAACGGCTGCCTGTATAGTGCCGGTAACATATTTCGATTTGATGTCCTACCTTCGCAATTGGAAGAGACATCGCTACCGCACTCTTGGTCGCCGTTTGAATCTCAATAGACTCCCCGGTTAGCTGCTCTGGGCTCACTAAGTGTGAGGAAATTACGGCCTCAAACTGTAGACCGGTGTCATAGACACTCGACTGGTTGTCCGTTCACAAGTATCGTCTCTACTACCGGTGGTTTCTCAGAATCTTTGTTCTCAGACCCCTCCCTTCTACCTCCTTGTTAGACCCCTCCCGGTTTCTACAAGACAGGCAGCATAGTGAGAGTCTTTCTGTTTACGCCTGCAATCAGGCCGTATTGTGTGTGGGAGATTTGCAGTAGGCGCACCACTTTTCACTCCACTTTCTTTTAGGAGATCCAGGTGGACTCTTACCAGAGGGTTTCTTAGTTAGAACTTTATCGAAAGGATCCTCCTTTTTGGTGTGGGTTGTTTTAGGGTTCTTCTTCTTTCCAGACCAAGTGTCTGGTGATCGGGGATTGGGTTGTGACAGTTCCCCATTATCCCCATGAGCTAGCACATACCTTTCCGCCTAATGTATTGACCAAGTCTAACCTCTCTGCCCCATTTTCTAGCAAGAAGGTTTGCAATGGCTTCGGCATCATCCTCTTCATTTGGTCCACGACCACTAATTCTTCTAAACTTTCATAGTCGTTAGCAAATCCAGCTAATGACATCCACTTCAAAAGGTAAGACTTAAGTCTCACGCTGTAGGCTGCGAACATCTCCCCTGGCTCTCTCTTCGACTTTCTGAACTGCTGTCGATATGTATGAGCTGTGCATCTGGAACCTTTTCAATAATGCTTTTTCCAGGGCCTTCATAGTCATTCTCCATACCAGGTGGCAACCTGGAGTATACCTCGTACGCTGTCCCTCTCAGGCCCTGTGAGAGTTTCAAGTTCCATTTCCCACGTTCCAGTCCCATAGCCAAAGCCATCGACTGAAATCTTTGAAGATACTGATCGATCTTATCTTTGTGTTCATCGAACGGGAGCAATGGGAACTTCATTGCCTGGTATGGACCGCCACTAGAAGTGGTTGAGTCAGGGAGAACTGCGCCTCCCACTGCAACCTCGCTTTCCTTGGCAGTTTAAGCTTTCAGCTCCAACTCCCTCATACGGAACTCATGGTCTCTGGCCGCCTGCTCTGCTTCCATTTTCCTAGTTTCGCGATCCGGCTCGATTTTCTTAGCTTCGCGCTCTGCCTCAAATTTCTTAGCTTCACGCTCAGCTTGTCTGAAGTCTCTTTCAACTTCTTGAACATATTTCTGTAACTCTGCCCCATCATAGCCCATCTCACGCCCTGTAGCCTGTACTTCAGAAACATTAAATTTAGCTGATGCCATCTTAAACTCAGAGGGTAAGTGAATAGGTAATTGTATAGAAAATGATTATCTCACACAACCAAAATATATATATTACACGACCACACCACGTCGTATGTAGGTCAGTCTGTGTCAGGAAGAGTACAGACAATAGCCAGGCACGGTAGGCAGAACCTATTGATAGTATACAAGAGTATCTGTCCCCTATCACTATATCAGCCAGAACTCCCCCAGGATTTCAAATATCCCGGGACGTGCCCCCAGTTATTGTAACAAGCTATGTGGAGGGTCCCAATTACTCCTGTCACAATTCTTCAATACTATTATATAGCTCTGGCTGGGATAGGTCTTTGCTTGTTAACCCTCCTCCGTTCCCTGGACTCACTGTCACTCTCTCTTTCGACCTCGGGGCCTATTCCCTAAGGTGTCTTTCTGGCTGACGCATAAATAACATGGCGCTCGTCAGAGTAACTTGAAAGTAATTTTATTAACCTAATAAAGAACAGCACAGGAAAACATTAAGGCAGTTAAAACAGATAGTTCTAAGCAGATACAACAAAGATAAAGTTCAGGCACAGAGCCTCGTGGCTTTCCCTCATAGACCGAAGAGTACTAAAAAAGTCCCGTCAGTCGACATCTGCCTCACCGATTAGGTCCTTTGGTATTTTTCTCCTTCCAGATCGGTTGTACAATCAACAGGCGACCTGTAGAACCAAGCCTACTAGTTCCAGTGGTACTTCTCTACACCTTGAGTTCAATGTTCCTTGTAGCTCCATGGTACAGGAATACATCACTTGACACAATGGGCACAGTTATTGAAGGGGAAAATGTGTATAGGTGTTTCAATGTCACTGACCAGGCTGGGTATGGTTTCAAAGGATGGGAATGGTTCATGCATGCGGAATGGGCATGGGCCATTCAATGTCACTGACACGGATGAGTAGGACCGAGAATGAGCTGTAGGTCCAGTCAGGAACATAGGTTCCACCACTCCAATATTGACGATGGAATTTGGATTGAGCAGGTACTGAAGGATGCCACTAGTTCAGGACTAATCGAACATTGATTCCTTGATTGGAATCACTAACCTGTGGCCATCCTGATAGTCCACGGTTCACCTGTGAATGTCTTAAGATGATTCTCTCGTGGCCTGGCAGATCCCCTATGCTCCCTTCAATTCAAGGAGGACCCTGGAGATGACATAAATTAGTGAGCGACCAGGCTGACTCGTGCACCACAATCCTGAGGTCCAATTGGGCCTCAGTTAATAAATTGGTTATGCATTTTGGCTTACCGAATCAATTAGATAAGTGGCCTGCTTGAATGGGTCTGACATGTCAGGTAGCCCCTGGATTGGCTACGTCCTGGCTTGAGTAGACCTCCATCTTATAGACGTCCCTGTCGGCTACCCCTATGCACCCCCTCGCATACAAGACTCACTCTCCACACTCATACCCTGCCTTTATTATTATTGGGCACATTCGTTTCCCGGCTTCTCTCTCCCTTGCAAACCATGCCTTTCTCACAACAAAGCTCTTGCTGGTGTGGTGAGCCCAAGGATATGTGTTTCTCCCCCTTAACTAATATTATAATAGTGAGGATGTATGGCCCTCAGTGTAGTTCCCCACCCCCAGCAATAATAGGAAAGAAGATACTACTCCTTCGGGCTGCTGCTCTTGTCTGAGCTGTCGCCGCAATGTACCAGCAGTGCCTCACCTTACCCATAGAACTAGATGATCTTTTCGACCATTAACTATTCAGTCCACCGGGCCACCCCATCCGCTAAAAGATCAAAGAGATAAGCCAGTACTCAGCCCAAATGGCATCACTTGAATTCGTATGCCCGCTTGGAGTACTGAAGGCGAGCAAGGGGCGAACCTCGGGCTTCACAGGGATCTGATAATATCCCCTGCTTAGATCAATTTTCGAAAAGTACTTTGCCTTATTTAGTCTAACAAACAGTTGATTTGTGTTCGGTAACGGTTCAACTTGGAATGTCGTACAACTGTTTAAATGCCTGTAATCAATACATAGGCGGTGCTCCCCACTGGGCTTCCTCAACAAGACAACCCCGGCATTATAAGGAGAAGTCGAAGGAGTGATGATGTCATCGTCCAGAAGCTTTTGGATTTCGGCTTCCAGGGCCTTCTTTTTCGAAAAGGTCACTGGATATATTTTTTGGCTAACGGGGTCTTGGGTAGTCAGAGTCATATCAAACTCGACCAACCCTGTCCGCCCTGGCCGATCGGTAAGAATCTGCTGATGGGACTCCAACAAACGGATGACAAGGTCTGTTTCTTCAGCCGACAGATCAGGACTTATATGTACATCCCTATAGGTTTCCCCAGGGTGCAAAGGATACTCCCTATCCGCGTCTTCGCCCGATTCAGTTTCCATCGCGACCGCCATAGTCATGAGTGGGAGAGAAGTACCATCGGATCGTTCTTCATACTTTTTGAGAAGGTTAATGTGGAAGATTTTGGATTTCCCCCTGATCCGAATGGCATAATTGGTACGAGACACAACCCTTTCTACCGGTAAAGGCCCCTGCCAACCAATCTCGAGTTTATTGGAACCTACTGGAAGTAACAACAGAACCCGATCCCCCACTTTAAGAGACATATCTTTCGTCCTTCTATTGTAGTAGGCCGCCTGTCTCTTTCTGGCCGCCCTCAGATTCTGAGCTGCCAAAGCCCAACCCGTCTGGAGTTTCTTCTTTAACTCTTCGACGTATTTGTATGAGGATACAACTTCTTCGGAAGTTTCCTCCTCTGTCCAACACCTCAATAGGGCTTCTAATGGACCCTTGATGGGCCTCCCGAATAGTAGAGTGGCTGGTGGCAACCCGGTCGACCATATATTCATCCCATCTGTCTGGTTTCTCTTGAGCCAACTTTCGAAGCATGGTCATCAAGGTACCATTAAACCTCTCTACTTGACCATTAGACTGAGGGTGGTATTGGCTTGTGTGAATGTGGTTAGTCTGGAAGATACAAAAGACTTCCTCCATCAGCTTACCACAGAACTGAGACCCATTGTCCGTTAGGATCTGGTTTGGAAATCCCAACCGAGTAAAGGTCTCCATCAGTGCATCAGCCACTCGCTTAGAGTCGATTGTGGCTAACGGTATCGCCTCACCCCACATGGAACAGCAATCCACCATCGTAAGAATGTACATATTCCTCTTCCTAGTCCGAGGAAGAGGACCAACAAGATCGATGGCAACTCTCTCGAACGGAGAATTCATAATGGGCATGTCACCCAAGATTACCGGAGCCGTCCAGTGTTTTGGTGCCACACGCTGACACTCTGGGCACGACTTGACGTACCGACGCACGTCTCCAGTCATCCCTGGCCAGTAGTAATGGCAGGAAATGCGCTGGAGTGTTGCCCCGACACCCATATGTCCACTGAAAGAAATGGTGTGTCCCATATGAAGAAGCTGTTCTCGATAGGTCTTAGGAACTACCAGTTGTCCATGCAGGCGTTCCTCCTCTTCGGCTCTCCTGTACAGTAACCGATTCTTTATAATAATACTGACCCCGTCTTGGTGGGTCAGCACCTTTTGGCAACTGTTTGAAGCAATGTTGCAAAGTAGTATCCTGGCTTTGAGCAGCTCGTAACTCCCCAGGCAAGGGATTCACGATCAAGGCCGGCGTCTGCTCATCTTCCGATTGAGATCTGGTTTGCATTGCCCCTACGTACATGGGTTCTGTTGGGATCCCTAGAAAGACGTAGCGACAACCCAAGATCATTGGGAAGATAGGATCGAGCAGAACGGCTGCCTGTATAGTGCCGGTAACATATTTCGATTTGATGTCTACCTTCGCAATTGAAAGAGACATCGCTACCGCACTCTTGGTCGCCGTTTGAATCTCAATAGACTCCCCGGTTAGCTGCTCTGGGCTCACTAAGTATGAGGAAATTACGGCCTCAAACTGTAGACCTGTGTCATAGAGACACTCGACTGGTTGTCCGTTTACAAGTATCGTCTCTACCACTGGTGGTTTCTCAGAATCTTTGTTCTCAAGACCCCTCCCTTCTACCTCCTTGTTAGACCCCTCCCCAGTTTCTACAAGACAGGCCGCATAGTGAGAGTCTTTCTGTTTACGCCTGCAATCAGCTGTATTGTGTGTGGGAGATTTGCAATAGGCGCACCACTTTTCACTCCACTTTCTTTTAGGAGATCCAGGTGGACTCTTACCAGAGGGTTTCTTAGTTAGAACTTTATCGAAAGGATCCTCCTTTTTGGTGTGGGTTGTTTTAGGGTTCTTTTTCTTTCCAGACCAAGTGTCTGATGATCGGGGATTGGGTTGTGACAGTTCCCCATTATCCCCATGAGCTAGCACATACCTTTCCGCTAATGTATTTACCAAGTCTAACCTCTCTGCCCCATTTTCTAGCAAGAAGGTTTGCAATGGCCTCGGCATCATCCTCTTCATTTGGTCCACGACCACTAATTCTTCTAAACTTTCATAGTCGTTAGCAAATCCAGCTAATGACATCCACTTCAAAAGGTAAGACTTAAGTCTAACGCTGTAGGCTGCGAACATCTCCCCTGGCTCTCTCTTCGACTTTCTGAACTGCTGTCGATATGTATGAGCTGTCATCTGGAACCTTTTCAATAATGCTTTTTCCAGGGCTTCATAGTCATTCTCCATACCAGGTGGCAACCTGGAGTATACCTCGTACGCTGTCCCTCTCAGGCCCTTGAGAGTTTCAAGTTCCATTTCCCACGTTCCAGTCCCATAGCCAAAGCCATCGACTGAAATCTTTGAAGATACTGGTCGATCTTATCTTTGTGTTCATCGAACGGGAGCAATGGGAACTTCATTGCCTGGTATGGACCGCCACTAGAAGTTGTTGAGTAAGGGAGAACGGTGCCTCCCACTGCACCCTCGCTTTCCTTGGCAGTTTGAGCTTTCAGCTCCAACTCCCTCATACGGAACTCATGGTCTCTGGCCGCCTGCTCGGCTTCCATTTTCCTAGTATCGCGATCAGCCTCGATTTTCTTAGCTTCGCGCTCTGCCTCAAATTTCTTAGCTTCGCGCTCAGCTTGTCTGAAGTCTCTTTCAACTTCCTGAACATATTTCTGTAACTCCGCCCCATCATAGCCCATCTCACGCCCTGTAGCCTGTACGTCAGCAACATTAAATTTAGCAGATGCCATCTTAAACTCAGAGGGTACGAGTATACAATTCTATATTAAATTTCTAGCTCAAGTACACAATAGGATATATTATACGACCACAACACGTCGTATGTCGGTCAGTCTGTGTCAGGCAGAGTATAGACAATAGCCAGGCACGGTAGGCAGAACCTATTGATAGTAGACAAGAATATCTGTCCCCTATCACTATATCAGCCAGAACTCCACCAGGATTTCAAATATCCCGCGACAAGCCCCCAATTATTGTAACAAGCTATGGGGAGGGACCCAATTTCTCCTGTCACAATGTTTCAAAACTATTCTTTCGCCCTGGCTGGGATAGGTCTTTGCTGCCAACCCTCCTCCATTCCCCGGACTCACTGTCACTCTCTCTTTCGACCTCGTGGCCTATTCCCTAAGGTGTCTTTCTGGCTGACGCATCAAGAACATTGCTCTCGTCAGAGTAACTTGAAAGTAATTTTATTAACCTACTAAAGAACAGCACAGGAAAACATTAAGGCAGTTGAAACAGATAGTTCTAAACAGATACAACAAAGATAAAGTTCAGGCACAGAGCCTCATGGCTTTCCCTCATAGACCGAAGAGTACTACAAAGTCCCGTCAGTCGACATCTGCCTCACCGATTGGGTCCTTTGGTATTTTTCTCCTTCCAGATCGGTTGTACAATCAACAGGCGCCTGTAGAACCAAGCCTACTAGTTCCAGTGGTCTTCTCTACACCTTGAGTTCAATGTTCCTTGTAGCTCCATGGTACAGGAATACATCACTTGACACAATGGGCACAGTTATTGAAGGGGAAAATGTGTATAGGTGTTTCAATGTCACTGACCAGGCTGGGTATGGTTTCAAAGGATGGGAATGGTTCATGCATGCGGAATGGGCATGGGTCATTCAATGTCACTGACACGGATGAGTAGGACCGAGAATGAGCTGTAGGTCCAGTCAGGAACATAGGTTCCACCACTCCAATATTGACGATGGAATTTGGATTGAGCAGGTACTGAAGGATGCCACTAGTTCAGGACTAATCGGACATTGATTCCTTGATTGGAATCACTAACCTGTGGCCATCCTGATAGTCCACGGTTCACCTGTGAATGTCTTAAGAGGATTCTCTCGTGGCCTGGCAGATCCCCTATGCCACCTTCAATTCAAGGAGGACCCTGGAGATGACATAAATTAGTGAGCGACCAGGCTGACTCGTGCACCACAATCCTGAGGTCCAATTGGGCCTCAGTTAATAAATTGGTTATGCTTTTTGGCTTACCGAATCAATTAGATAAGTGGCCTGCTTGAATGGGTCTGACATGTCAGGTAGCCCCTGGATTGGCTACGTCCTGGCTTGAGTAGACCTCCATCTTGTAGACGTCCTGTCGGCTACCCTATGCACCCCCTCGCATACAAGACTCACTCTCCACACTCATACCCTGCCTTTATTATTATTGGGCACATTCGTTTCCCGGCTTCTCTCTCCCTTGCAAACCATGCCTTTCTCACTACAAAGCTCTTGTGGTGTGGTGAGCCCAAGGATATGTGTTTCTCCCCCTTAACTAATATTATAATAGTGAGGATGTATGGCGCTCAGTGTAGTTCCCCATCCCCAGCAATAATAGGAAAGAAGATACTACTCCTTCGGGCTGCTGCTCTTGTCTGAGCTGTCGCCGCAATGTACCAGCAGTGCCTCACCTTACCCATAGAACTAGATGATCTTTTCGACCATTAACTATTCAGTCCACCGGGCCACCCCATCCGCTAAAAGATCAAAGAGATAAGCCAGTGGATACCCTCTTCCGGCTCAAGAAGATAGATCATAGATGGGTGGAACCCATCCCCACGGAGCTCTTCCCTCCTTCCGGCATACCGTAGCTATATCATTATTATATTCCAATGAAAGATGACAGTATGCCAAGTTCCGGCCGTAGAAGGAAAGATAGCTACAGCTCATCTGCCGCCAAGAACAAATGAAATCCTCTGGGGAGATATATTGTTCAGATTCACTCCCCCGGCTATGCCAAGAACAAGACGCCTAGTTAGATTGGCCAACGGTCAACCAACTCTTCATATGTTATGATTGGCTTTTCGCCAATTCATCTTCCCCGTCGAGACAAAATACATTTATAGGTCCAGATCTGGCTGGACTACCCACAACCCAATTATTGCCTTTCAAACTGCATCAGTAGTTGGTTGCACCTCTGTCTTAATCTTTAAATCAAATTGACATGCTACAACTACCAAACGGTATGTGTTGGAACGGACATGAATTGCACCAGAACTTGCACTGGTGCTCATTTGGTGTAAGGGACCCTATCGGGTTTTCCCCGAAGAAAGATATATTTCTAATAATTCTATTGAGAAGATCGTGTTGTTAAAGTATCTTCCATGGGGATTGAGCGAACAAGAGAACTGAGGGTTCCCGAAAGCTGTTTCCCTCTATTTCCCCAAATTTATAGAAGGCATGAGGACATGAGCCACTGGCGTTTCGCCACAGGTACCAAGTGAACTAAAAGATTAGTGAACGTCCCAAACTCCACCAATGGCCATGTATTGGAGTATGGTACCAAGTGAACTAAAAGACTAGTGAACGTCCCAAACTCCACGAATGGCCATGTATTGGAGTATGGTACCAAGTGAACTAAAAGACTAGTGAACGTCCCAAACTCCACGACTGGCCATGTATTGGAGTATGGTACCAAGTGAACTAAAAGATTAGTGAACGTCCCAAACTCCACGACTGGCCATGTATTGGAGTAGGGCACCAAGTGAACTACAAGACTAGTAAACAAAAACACCAACTACGTGTCAACGACTAACTGTCAATACAAGTCTCGAACTGGTGCATTTTGAAACGAAACTAGCGCGTATAATTAGATGTCTATTGGATAATGTAGAGCAGAGCAGAAGTCGGAGATAGGAGAGGGGACACCGACTGACAACACAAGGGTAACATTTGTTGGAGTTGGGAATGAACCTAACATGTAATTAGAACTCTGGTGGGTATTGATGAACAGAGGACAAGCTGGAAATATAGACACCGAGGATTGGTGCAGAATCAATTATCACACTTGCTTCGGCGGCGTATTCTGGGGTTGCTTAGTCCCTAGTTTTCCGAAAATGACATTTAGTGTTAATGTGAGGATATTGTACACTTTTGCAAGGGAAATTAGTCTGTATACAACAGTTCTCGTCAAAGGACGGAACTTCGTTCCTATCATGTCTGTTTCGGTTGGCTAACTAGCTAGGATATAATGACCAAGCTAATATTGTATATACAATATGCAGGAAATCAACTGGGGAAACCCGTTGAGGCCACTGAGACAGTTACATAAAAAATGAACACACATAGCATTGTTTGGCGCTCACAGAAGGAGAAGAATGAAGTAGAGTGTAATACGTGTACAGCATTAGAACCGATCAATCATTTCTTTTCTTTAAATGTTTGTTAATATACTCGACACAGCATTATGGTCCGATGTGTTTGTGTGTTTGTTATTTGACCTATGCTGGTTTAATATAAATTATGAGACCCATGGTGCTATTTCAATGGTTTGATACGAATTCTGTCCGTATTCCATAGTTGTTAGGTTCATGTGTATGATAGACATGACTAACGAAGACACTTATTTTGGAGTGTCTAGTTGGTCATGCGTCGAAGTACACTTGTTCCTGCAGCGAGGCGCAGTCGCCATTTGGAGGTGACAGGTTCGAATCCTGGTCGGTAACTATAGCTTTCAAAGTTTATGTTGTCTAGTGCGTCCTCTAATCTCTATTTCCCTCTTCGCCTTCTGTGAGCGCCTAACAATATTATATACACAATATATGGTTCGTTGATCACTAAAAAGCCGCAGCCCCAAGAGTTTTCTCCTGCTTTTTGTCTTCCAATAGAGCACAAGTCCTCTGACAACTAACTCATAACCACGATCAATTATCTGTTGCTTCTTCTGCATTCCCTCCTTGTCTTCCCCCTTCAATTCATCCCTGTCTTTAATTTTCTTCTCTGTGTGTTCTTATGAAAGTGTTTCTTTTCCAGAGCTAGCGTCGTTCCCTTATTTCTTGATTATCCGGGATTTATTTAGTTCTCTTCATAAGATCCACATTAATGATTCTGTTAAATTTGTTTATATTACTACCTAAATACGTGTATCAATCGACCTCTTGAAATCGGGTTTTACCAAGGGGGATAGGGTTATTATTTGCCTTATTTATTCTTAGACTTTGTAGTTTTCCTATTAATATTTAGACATATAGTTATGTCCTCTCATCGAGTGTGTAATCCAGTCAATGGTCAGAACAAATATGGTGATAAAAGGCATCCGTGTCGCACTCCTGTTCTTATTTCAAATTTATCTGTTATGTATTCTCTTATGACTCTGCACATCCTGTCTTTAAGTTTTGCTTTACTATGTTAATGATCTTCTGTGGGATTCCATATCGTATTATCAGTTTCTAAAGATAATTTCTGTCAATGCTGTCAACGACCTTTTTCAGAGTCCACAAATCCAAAATAGTGGTGAAGTCATTTCAATACTGTGGTCTTTTATTATGTATAGTGTGTCTGGCCATCTGATTAGTGAAGAATGTGTTTGTTCGGAAGTCTGTCTACCTGTTCATCATCTGTAATCTTGTCAATGGCAACTCTTAAGCTCCTCAGAATAATCTTGCTTAGTATTTTCAAAAGCATTGACAACACCACTACTCATTTGACACTATTAGTGAATACGAGTTATTTCTGCTGGTTATGGGCGTTAAGGTTTCTGGATGGATCAGTCTTACAAGGGTTTTCTGTGAAAGTGACAGAGGCTCTTGGAACAGCAGGCAAGTCAAGATTCACGTTTTGGGCTGGCCAAGGGAATGCCCACTGGATTCGGTTGATTTAAAGGATAATCAGCTATACGGAGGTATTATGAAGGATAATGCTTCATGTACGGAGGTTTCCATTGTTCAATGGCCTTGTGATAAAATCATATTCCCAGAGAAGGACGCGCGGGAATATACGATATTTCTTTGATGTCTCTGGTCATATGGATTGTCGTAGTAATGAAGGGCTGAGCCTCAAATACCAACAGCTGCATTGGGAATTTATGAGTTGCATTCTACGACATTGTAAGGACTATGAGAATAGTCTGAATTCGTATTCATCTGCATCATTAGCAGCGTAATAAATGACTTTATTTGTGAAACCGTCAGACATCGACATATCTCATCAATACTGTTTTGTGTTTATCCCGATCGCGTGGCGTCCTCATAATTTACCAGATTCCTGTTTCTCCTCACATGTTCATCGCGTGTTACTACATTGATATGCATGTAGCTTTGTTATTTGCTGGTATCATCAATGCCTGCCTGTCAACCTAGATCTGCAGAAGGTCAGGGTTAGGTCATCTTAAAGGTTTCAGTCAATAGACATGTGGTAATCATTTTGGCCCATGACAAGCAATCACAACCATTGGCCGACGTTTGGTCTAGATGGCCTTCAAAAAGGATCGTTGTAGATCAGTCACTAGTCCCGTTGTTTCACAACACCTCTCGCTTATCAGTTACGTTTTTTCGGGGAGATTACAACGACCATCATAAACTCATATAACAACTTATCCGCAGATGACACCTACTACCACAGTTAATACCCCTACTGCAGTCGTAGGACGACAAATGGTCACGCAACCGAGGCGACAGTCAGACTCTACCTTATCCAACTCCTATGGCAAGTCAGAACAAGGACATCATTACACAGACACAAACACAAGTCATATGACTATTAAACAGCTTTATTTGCATATATGAACTCCGTGGGCGTTCAACGTGCATACTAGCATGGCAACGCAGAATAGTCTAGACATCTAAGCGGGTGACAGACAATTACGAAGTAGGATATAACACCGCAATCTCACACCGATTACTTGTCATACATGTCAGTAACCAGCCCCTGGCTGTGTCTGCAGCAAAAAATATTGGCCATCAACTGACGTACACCATCGGTAAAGTAATGTTCGCTAGCTGAGTTCACTTGCTTTGTGTAACGCGTGTGGTCATGATAAACTAACGTCCACATATCAGGCGCACGCTTCACGATAACATGGATCGCTTCCCGATAACGTGGATCGCTTCCAGATAACATGGATCGCTTCCAGATAACATGGATCGCTTCCCGATAACATGGATCGCTTCCCGATAACATGGATCGCTTCCCGATAACATGGATCGCAGATGATCACTGGCACTCAGTATTATATGGCAGACGTCGCACTTATAAGCCACTTCGACCTCCGGATCTATATGCAATCATTCAGTCATGTGCCATCTCCACAATAAAAGTTGGCTGCAATGAATCTCCAACACTGTCTTGTTTATTGCACATTCTGTCGGACTGATGTTTATCTGTCTCTTGATGTTATCTTCCCACTTGAATCTCTGTCACACATCTTGCTCGCCTGCCTTTAACTTTTCTCTTCAGTATGGGTTTTATAAGAGTGCTATATACATATATACACTTACACTGCTTAAGACACATTATGAAGCTCTTGAATGAAGTAGTAAAAATAACATCATTCAAAAAGATAAAGTAGCAGTTGACAGCGAAACGTTATTTTACGGTCGTGGGTGTTTTTAGTTCTGATGTTAGGTAACATTAATACCATAGATAGTCATAGTTCCTGTGTTACGTTACATTAATATAGTGGATAGTTCTAGTTCCTGTATCACGTTACATTAATATAGTGGATAGTTCTAGTTCCTGTATCACGTTACATTAATATAGTGGATAGTTCTAGTTCCTGTATCACGTTACATTAATATAGTGGATAGTTCTAGTTCCTTTGTTACGTTACATTAATATAGTGGATAGTTCTTGTTCCTGTGTTACGTTACATTAATATAGTGGATAGTTCTCGTTCCTGTATCACGTTACATTAATATAGTGGATAGTTCTAGTTCCTGTTTTACGTTACATTAATATGGTGGATAGCTCTAGTTCCTGTGTTACGTTACATTAATATAGTGGATAGTTCTAGTTCCTGCGTTTGTTTTTTTGTTTTTTGTTTTGCATATCCTTTACAGGACATTGCTGTCAACATCAGGATCTTTCAACTGATTGTTGATTTCTTGGCAAGATTACCGCTCAGTAGTTTGCCATTGCTTTCTGATCGACCGGCTTACAAACCCCGTAAGTTAACGACGCGATTCGAACCACTGCTGATTCTCACGTCGTCACGTTACTTACGAGAGTATACGAGATTACGGAGAAAAGTTGCTAACCTCTAGGCCAGGAAGCCGGCAGTTCCTGTGTTAAGTTACATTAATATAGTGAATAGTTCTAGTTCCTGTGTTAAGTTACACTAATATAGTGGAAAGCTCTAGTTCCTGTGTTACGTTACATTAATATAGTGAATAGCTCTAGTTCCTGTGTTAAGTTACATTAATATAGTGAATAGTTCTAGTTCCTGTGTTAAGTTACATTAATATAGTGAATAGCTCTAGTTCCTGTGTTAAGTTACATTAATATAGTGGATAGCTCTAGTTCCTGTGTTAAGTTACATTAATATAGTGAATAGTTCTAGTTCCTGTGTTAAGTTACATTAATATAGTGAATAGCTCTAGTTCCTGTGTTAAGTTACATTAATATAGTGGATAGTTCTAGTTCCTGTGTTAAGTTACATTAATATAGTGAATAGTTCTAGTTCCTGTGTTAAGTTACATTAATATAGTGAATAGCTCTAGTTCCTGTGTTAAGTTACATTAATATAGTGAATAGCTCTAGTTCCTGTGTTAAGTTACATTAATATAGTGAATAGCTCTAGTTCCTGTGTTAAGTTACATTAATATAGTGAATAGCTCTAGTTCCTGTGTTAAGTTACATTAATATAGTGGATAGCTCTAGTTCCTGTGTTAAGTTACATTAATATAGTGGATAGCTCTAGTTCCTGTGTTACGTTACATTAATATAGTGGATAGCTCTAGTTCCTGTGTTACGTTACATTAATATAGTGGATAGCTCTAGTTCCTGTGTTACGTTACATTAATATAGTGGAAAGCTCTAGTTCCTGTGTTACGTTACATTAATATAGTGGATAGCTCTAGTTCCTGTGTTACGTTACATTAATATAGTGGATAGTTCTAGTTCCTGTGTTACGTTACATTAATATAGTGGATAGTTCTAGTTCCTGTGTTACGTTACATTAATATAGTGGATAGTTCTAGTTCCTGTGTTACGTTACATTAATATAGTGGATAGTTCTAGTTCCTGTGTTACGTTACATTAATATAGTGAATAGTTCTCGTTCCTGTGTTACGTTACATTAATATAGTGAATAGTTCTCGTTCCTGTGTTAAGTTACACTAATATAGTGGAAAGCTCTAGTTCCTGTGTTAAGTTACACTAATATAGTGGAAAGTTCTAGTTCCTGTGTTACGTTACACTAATATAGTGGATAGCTCTAGTTCCTGTGTTACGTTACATTAATATAGTGAATAGTTCTAGTTCCTGTGTTACGTTACATTAATATAGTGGATAGCTCTAGTTCCTGTGTTACGTTACATTAATATAGTGGATAGCTCTAGTTCCTGTGTTACGTTACATTAATATAGTGAATAGTTCTAGTTCCTGTGTTACGTTACATTAATATAGTGAATAGTTCTAGTTCCTGTGTTACGTTACATTAATATAGTGGATAGCTCTAGTTCCTGTGTTACGTTACATTAATATAGTGAATAGCTCTAGTTCCTGTGTTACGTTACATTAATATAGTGGATAGCTCTAGTTCCTGTGTTACGCAACGTTAATATTTGTTTTTGCTTTCGCTCGCGTTTGAACTCAAGCGTAGTCCATACATACTACTTCCAATAGTGCTGGACTGGATTTTGCGTGTGGATTAGCTTTCCATATTAACAATGTCCCTCGCCATCAGGCGAACCTACTCCGACTTCAGAGGTACTTGTAATTAACGTCCCCAAGTCAAGGACGATAGGTCAACATTTTAGTTCAATAATCCGGTGTAGAGGTTGAACTCATTACCTCGGAATCAGCACACCGGATGTTTAAGAACACACGTTCGTGGATAGTTTTATATCACCTGTTATTGTCCATTTACTTCTTACGCTGTTCTATTTCCTATGTTAGACTTCAATAACATCGTTGATTTTGTTAACTGGGTATATAATATCACATTAATATCATAGGCGGTTGTAGTTATTCTCTTAAGTTGCAATAACATTTTGTTGCGTTCCAATTCTCATGTTTCATTTCAGTAACATTATTGATGCTTCGAGTGTGTATATTACGTTGCATTAGCATCGTGGTTGATTCTAGATTCTATATTACTGTGCAATAATATTGTGGGTGTTTCTAGTTTCTTCTTTATATCACAATGACATTGTGGGTGTTTCTAGTTTCCTTGTTATATCACAATAACACCGAGTGTCTATATTAAATTACATGAATATCTTGGATGGTTTAATTTTTATTGTGCTGGAGTTATTGATAAGATTCCTTTGACTTAGATCCAAATAGCAGTAAAATAAAAGCTGGTGGTTATGTTAGAGGCGACCAAAATAGTTAAGAGAGTAGTGGCTGAATGCTAGCTTGCGGTGTCCATAGGTTCGTTCCGCATGGAGGAGGATTCGAATGTTAAACATTGATTTATTTGGTTGTTTCGGCACTAGAAGTTTAAAAATTGAGCACAAATCACTACTGCCAACGCTGATCATATTCCGGTACGAACCTAAGGCCTTGTCCACGTCAGATTGGAAGAACTAGACTCAGGATCACTAGCGTGTGAGGAGGGTGTGTAACCACTTGACCACGCGGTTCACGCTAGACACGACCAAATTATCACACTAGAATATTACAACGTCACCCATCGTAGGCTATAGCTTAAAATTTGCCAGATCTCCGCCACTTACATCCATCAATCGACGTGGCCTCGAATGATCAGGTCTTCTCGACTTGGCAGGGCACACCAGGCGCCTAAAGTCCAGCGAGCAAATTTGCCTGGCCTCCCAGGTTGAACCAGACTTAATTCAACACCAGGCCATTTCTTGGGAAGCAAAGTCGGCCGGTGTGATAATAACCTCATTGAGTGCAATTTTGTCTATCAAAATATGGGTCAAGCTTCATATGGCTAATGCGCAATAAGGCGTGAGGAAGGATGCTCGTAGTGTATCTAAAAATAGTTTACAACAGAATTCGCCTCTACCTTGTAAGGGGAACAATTTTATTTTCTAACAGTTATCAGAGAAACAGCAGCATTTGCTAAAACGCATTTACCGTCGTGAAAAAATAATAAAACACAGAACTGTTATAATGCTTAAATACAGATTATATGAACTCTCGTCAATATTAACGCTTTGACAGATGCATACAGGATAACACTGGCGTTTCTTTCATCTCAACATGTTTAATTAGCCATCATGTATGCATTCAACTGACATCTTCCCGTGCACTTCTAAGTGGCAGTGATGTATTTATGTTTGATGTGCATTCACTTTGAGTGGGAACATATTTTACTAGCAAACCCCTTAAAATTGTCCTCAGCGATAATCATGATCGTAGGAAGGTAAATGATTATTATAAACATTTCCCAGATTGGGAGACAAAAACATCACTAATGCGGCGTTCTTGTTTCCTTTTGGCTACTATGTTCTGTATTACTCGATGATGTATTGTGTGTACACGAGGAAGTGCAAAAAAGGAGGGCAAGTTATTGATCTGGCAATATAAACAAATACAAACTGGATTCCATTGTATTTAAGATCTCGGTTGATATAGACGCGTTTCTATGAATCTGTTCCCTGAAGAATATGTTTGATTATTTCTGACTGTTTACGGGAGATCGTTTTACAGATTGTTTTGTTTTGCCATCGTGTTGTGAACTTTATTAAGATATTCCGAGGAGCTATTATAACTACCGACTGTGTATGCTGTAACGGTGAGTACAATATTCGTTGTGATGTCTTTCTTGTATGTTGACTCTTTCGTCACCAAATAGCTCACTTACATTTTATATTTCACTTCCCTCATTCTGTGCCTGGCATTTGTAACATAAACATAATATAAGTTACGATAAACCGGGCTAAAATTATAGCTCTTTAAGACAGGTGAATAATTCTTAGTATACAGTAAACCACTTTGAGTGGCTCGACATAGCCCCGCATTTACCAAACTCCACTTAGTGTGGCTTAGCAGATGATTCTCTCTAAGTCCAGATTAAGTAAAATATATATTATTCCATTCCAGTATTTGTGCAGTCACGTCTGGTAATTTCTGTGTTGACGTGTGGCGAAAATGTCCATTATAAATCGGTCAAAAGTAGTGAGCTTCAAACAACTATAACTAACTGTGACCCTATATGTAATAAAAATTGAGCTGATAAAACGCTGTTTCAGTGTGTCATAAATAAAAACACACAGTAATGTTTGGCTCTTATAGAAGTGACACACAAGGGGTGTCTAGTTGGTCGTGCGTCGAAGTACACTTGTTTTCTGCAGCGAGGCGCCGTCGTCATTTTGAGATGGCAGGTTCGAATCCCGGTCGGTAACCATAGTTTTCATATTTTATGTTGTTTAGTGTGTCCTCCAGTCTCTACTTCATTCTTCTCACTTCTATGAGCACCACACAATACTGCGAGTTCTTGTGTGATATAATTATATATCCCACAATTACCCGCTCTGCCCCGGCTGTTAAAGTTACTCAGTCTGCACCAAAAAAGCTGCACCTTACCTCTTGGTGTAACGACAAAAGCACCCTTGTCCACGCACATTTAATTTTTACAATATAATATTATTTTATATTTTAATATTATTTTATATTTTAATATTATATAATATTATAATTATAATGTAATAATTAATAATATATAATACTGTGTGTGATCTTTAAATCTCATATCCTGAAACGACCAAATAAATGAATACTGTGTGTGTTTAATTATGAACTCAAAGGGTTCCCCGGTTGATTTAATGTTTCAGTGTGTGTGCACTAAGAGAACACATGGCTCCAAACTCTCAACCCCACTGAATAAAATGAATAGTCATAATCATGCTTGATGTACAAACCACAGCTAAGAGTGGGGATTTAAAAAAAAATGGGTACCAGAAAGTGTTACGGGAAGTAAAGGCGCCCGCTGTGATATTGACCACATCACCCATCGAGTGCCGGTGAGTCTAAAACCATGGAGCTAACACTAAATACCGACTATACCTCAATGAGTGGACAAGGGTGCTTTTGTCTTTACACAAAGAGATAAGGTAAAGCTGTTTTGGTGCAGACTGAGTTATTTTAACATCAAGGGCAGAGCGGGTAATACACCCGTCTCGAACTGAGAGAGATGAGAATGTTACAGGACAAGTGTAGAATACAACATAAGTTAGTTATACAATAACATGGGCTACACGAGCAAACATTACAGTTTCCATGTAAAAAATCTTCACAGACAAATAAAAAGGAGCTCACTTATAATAACACAAGGAAATTGTATGAAAATGTTGATGAATACTATGCCTGTTGAGTGGTTCTCCAGTATCATAGCTTTTGGAAATTCACAATAACGTTCTCACTCTGTAAATTTGAATACGATGTCAACGTGCTCGAAAGGCTAAGAACACTAGCTCTTAAATTTCCGGTTTGCTGATTATGAGGAAGGCGGTTTAATCACAAACAATTTTAATAATGAAAACGCAAACATTGTATTACCCAATTTATTGTCTGGCATATTTCGTTCTATCCCGGCCGGTGCATACTGTAGAAGTAACGCAACCCTAAAATGAACCCTCTTAGCTAAATACATATTGCACACTGTCATCTTTCAATGTCACCACGGTAGTTTTACAGATGTCAATTTGCTTTATATAATTGTTGTTTACTCGCGAGTATAGCAGCCGCTTCTAAAAATGGGAGCCACTTTCAGTTATATTTTGCAAAAAGCACACTGAAGGCCTCTTTGAATATATGGCGGACAAACATACATTTAGCGAAAACTGACCACATCCCTAACAGAGTGCCGATGGGTCTATATAAATATGGGTGTAGCACCATAAGCCTGAAGACCCTAAAGGCGTGTAACAGGTTTTTTTTTTTTTACTTACAGTGAACAAATAGCAGCAGTGAGAAAGTGTGATGATACAACATATTTATTTAATATAGACAAAGAAGTAAGACAGGGTTGCATTATGTTTCATTATATGTTTAACTTATATACTGACAAATTATGATGAATTTGAATGAAAATATAGATAAGGAATAATATTATGCCATTTGCTACTGGTGAAATAGAAGTACCCGAACTCCGAACTCCAATATGATGACGACACAGTTTTACTATCATCAACACAGATGGGGACTAATAAAGTCAGTGCAAGAACTGGACATTTGGCTTATGATAGAAAGCAATTTCCAAAGACAGTTATGGGAGTTACGTCCTGCATGGGAGAGAAGCAACTGGATGATGTTGCTATTACAGTGTAATAAGAATAAACCAATGTGTTTATACTATGACTGCCATCTAGGGATCATTGATATATTGTCAACACATCTCATTAAATACTCACTGTTTAATTATAACTGTGGCGAGGGTGATTCAAATGCCGTGCGTTGGTTTCCATACAATGGTATGAGTGCCGGTCGTTCAGAAAGCAATGGTAAACTAGTGAACGTAAACTTGCCAAGAAACCACAAACAGCCAGTTAAAAAAGAAACAAAACAAACAACGAAACAAAACGCCGGGGTTGACTGCCGCGTTCTTTGAAGGACATAGAACTAACTTTTTTTATAATAATTATAACAAACCAGGGAACAATACACCTTCTTGTCTTGTCGCTTTCTTTCCTAAATGGTTGTCGCTTCTTATGTTTACTGTTTAATGTCAATAACCGTTCCCAAGGCGCTTTACATGCGAGAAATGTCTCTATCATGACTGCTAGCGCATGCATATCCAGGACAGTATAGCCACATCAGTTATTATAAGCCGGAGATAATCTATATCAGTGGTTCTCAACCATATTTTGGCCCATGCACCCCTTCATCATATGTTCAGAATGTCATTCCCCCCTTTCGTATTTCCTCTCTATAAATCCCCCCCCCCCCCCCCCCCCCCCTCAGCCCTCAGCCCTTTCACAGTATTCGTAAAAATGGAAGCTAAATGTAATGAGGAATACTAGAACAAGTCTAGACGTCTATATAAAACGTGATTTGCAGATCTACAATCGTTATAAAACGAATTTCAGAAGAGCACGGAGTATTGAACCGTAAAGTATGGAGGGAAAAAATATCAAGTAATCGGTACTTGTATTAACACGATCTTGAAATAATCTTAACCCCCCCCCCCCCCCCACCTTTTCCTAGAAACCCTTAAATTCTCCCCCTCTCCCGGAGGGGGGGGGGAAATTTCCCACTGGTTGAGAACCACTGATCTATATGTTCCACTTGCTTGTGCTTCACACCCACAATCTGCCACAGGGTAGTGCGTAATTATTTACGACCCTAGGAAATATAACCCTGCCGCTTTCAAATTAAGTAAAAATGGAAGCTCGCTTAAATTGAGATTAAAAAAATATTAACAAAGAACACAACTATTCTATCATTGCGTAGAATGTTGTCACAAATATAGAGTGATGGACACACACACATTACAAATGTGTAAACATGATGTCGCTCTGTGGCGAAGGGACCACGAATACAATTCGTAGTCCAGCATACCAGCGTTCGAAACACAGCTGCGGGGATCATTTAGAAGCAGAACGCCTTGCGTTGGTTTCCATATAACGGTTATGAGTGCCGGTAGTTCAGAAAGCAATGGCAAGCTACTGAACGTAAACTTTCCAAGAATTTACAAACAGCAAAAAAAAAAAATTGTTGGGCTTGACTGCGACGTCCTGTAAAGGACTTGCAACTAACATTTTTTGTAACCATGATCATTGCATAGTTAGGTATGTTGCAGTTATTCGCAATGATTTTTTACGGACATTTAGTTAGGATCTATTACTATAAATGACTAAAACATGTCGAGAAATGTCGTCAACTTCTGATGGTCTGATCACAGCCAGTCCATTTGTGCTTTCCTGAATGACTTGGTTAGCTTCAAACACGCCCCACAGAAGAAGTGAAGTTCCAGTACCTGCCTTGCACACCCAGCTGGTTTATGTGATTGGAGTGGGGAGTGCGAGCTCTGTAACACAGTTCCCGCGGGGATGGTACAGGTTCGGAATAAACGTCTCTACACCAGCCTCACTCGGATAGATACAGCTCTCTACACCAACCTCACTCGGATAGATACAGCTCTCTATACCAGCCTCACTCGGATATATACAGCTCTCTACACCAGTCTCACTCGGATAGATACAGCTCTCTACACCAGCCTCACTCGGTTAGATACAGCTCTCTACACCAGTCTCACTCGGATAGATACAGCTCTCTACACCAGTCTCACTCGGATAGATACAGCTCTCTGCACCAGCCTCACTCGGATAGATACAGCTCTCTACACCAGCCTCACTCGGTTAGATACAGCTCTCTACACCAGTCTCACTCGGTTAGATACAGCTCTCTACACCAGTCTCACTCGGATAGATACAGCTCTCTACACCAGCCTCACTCGGATAGATACAGCTCTCTACACCAGTCTCACTCGGATAGATACATCTCTCTATACCAGCCTCACTCGGATATATACAGCTCTCTACACCAGTCTCACTCGGATAGATACAGCTCTCTACACCAGTCTCACTCGGATAGATACAGCTCTCTACACCAGCCTCACTCGGATAGATACAGCTCTCTACACCAGTCTCACTCGGTTAGATACAGCTCTCTACACCAGCCTCACTCGGTTAGATACAGCTCTCTACACCAGCCTCACTCGGATAGATACAGCTCTCTACACCAGTCTCACTCGGATAGATACAGCTCTCTACACCATCCTCACTCGGATAGATACAGCTCTCTACACCAGTCTCACTCGAATAAATACAGCTCTCTACACCAGCCTCACTCGAATAAATACAGCTCTCTACACCAGCCTCACTCGAATAAATACAGCTCTCTACACCAGTCTCACTCGGTTAGATACAGCTCTCTACACCATCCTCACTCGGATAGATACAGCTCTCTACACCAGCCTGACTCGGATAGATACAGCTCTCTACACCAGCCTCACTCGGATAGATACAGCTCTCTACACCAGCCTCACTCGGTTAGATACAGCTCTCTACACCAGTCTCACTCGGATAGATACAGCTCTCTACACCAGCCTCACTCGGTTAGATACAGCTCTCTACACCAGCCTCACTCGAATAAATACAGCTCTCTACACCAGCCTCACTCGGTTAGATACAGCTCTCTACACCAGCCTCACTCTAATAAATACAGCTCTCTATTCCAGCCGAACTCGGATAGATACAGCTCCGTTTAGGAGTTACTGCATTTTACCGCAAGTGATTCGGATTTTAGAATTAAATCTCTGTCCTCCAGAGGATTTAAAACAACCAACCAAACAACCAACCATCCAACCAACAAATTAACCATCCAACACTCAATAAGCCAACCAACCAATCAACCACTCAACCAACCAACCAACCAACCAACCAACCAACCAACCAACCAGCCAGCCAACGAACCAACTAAACAACCAACCAGCCAATCAAACAAAAACCCACCCACCGCCCACCCACCCACCCAACCAACCAACCAACCAACCAACCAATCAACCACCAACCAACCAACCAACCAACCAGTCAGCTAACCAACCAACCAACTAACCAACCAACCAACCAACTAACCAACCAACCAACCAACCAACCTGCCAACTAACCATCTAGTCATCCAACCATCCATCCAGCCAACCAACCAACCAGCCAGATAACCAGTCAACCATCCAACCAGCCAGTCAACCAGCCAACCAACTAGCCAACCAGTCAACCAACCAACCAACCAGCGAACTAACCATCTAGTCAGCCAACCAACCATCCAGCCAACCAACCAACTAATCGGCCAGCTAGGCAATCAACTTGCAGCCGTCCAGCCAGCCAACCAACCAACCAAACAGTCAGCCATCCATCTAATTAGCCAGCCAGCCAGCCAACTAACCAACCACCCAACCAAACTACCAGTCACCCAACCAACAGTTGTTATTCATTTATCATGTCTAACATCCATCTAAACTTCTTTGTTATAATATACTAATATATCATATGTGTTATTGATTATTTTATAGTGTATTGATGTTTAATACTGGTCTGGGCACGGTGTTCATTAGCGATGCGATCAGTGTGTTTTTAATCAAATTCAAATCTGTCTCATGGGTTATGATTTAGATTAATAATGTTATCAATTAACTCTTTTTGTCGCAACTTTAATAATTGCATACTAATCAAGCCACTGTATTAGCGTTGTCATTAGATTGATTTTGGTTTAGGGTCTCTTTTATATTTAGTGTACACTGTGTCGCACACAGTGAGCAACTAGGGTAAGAATTAAACTGTACGAAAACTTAAATTATGGTCATCTCTACGAAAAAATAAATATCACAATGTAACATCCAAGTAAGTGGGAACATTCTTAATGAGTTGATTCGTTCAACTATCTGATAACTGACATGCCTTGCAGAGATTAGAACAGCTGCCAATTTCAGTAAATACTAGAGTTTAGGTGCTATCTTGAACATATACAGTGAAACATGGACGATTAGTAGACAGGCTGAGAAGTATCTCACGTCAAAGGAAATGTGGTTTCCGGGGGAAATGAAAATAATACAATAAACTTAAAGCAAAAGGAAAGAGACAATCTTTCAAGAAACAAATGAAAACTGTACATTTATTAGAGAACAAACAAACGAAAGAACGAACAATTAGGGAAATTAGATAAAGGCAGTTTATATTGTTTGACTCGTTATGAGAATAACTAATAGTGAAAAATTTGTGGCAGTTGATACATTTGATAGGAAAACAGCAAGATAAGACAGGGGTAAATGCTGGATGACTCACAGCTTATACAGAGTAACAAAGCCCAGAACCACGCCGTGTATAGTTAACTTGTATTAGAGCAGTCGCCACGCCGTGTACAGTTAACTTGTATTAGAGCAGTCGCCACGCCATGCAAGGTAACTTATGTCAGAGCAGTGGCCAAGCCGTGTGTGGTTATCTTGTATTAGAGCAGTCGCCACGCCGTGTACAGTTAACTATTATTAGAGCAGTCGCCACGCTGTGTACAGTTAACTAACTTTATTAGAACAGTCGCCATTCCATGTATGGTTAACTTGTGTTAGAACAGTCGCCATTCCGTGTATTGTTAACTTGTATTAGAACAGTGGCCATTCCGTGTATGATTAACTTGTATTAGAACAGTCCCCACGTCGGTAGAATTAATTTGTATTAGAGCTGTCGTCACGTCGTGCATGGTTAATATGTATTAGAACAGTCGCCACGCTGTGTACAGTTAACTTGTATTAGAGCATTCGCCACGCCGTATATAGTTAACATGTACTAGAGCAGTCGTCACAGTGTGTATAGGTAACTTGTACTAAAGCAGTCGTCACGCCTTGTACAGATAACTTGTACTAAAGCAGTCGCCACGCCTTGTACAGATGACCTGTACTAGCATTTCCTCTTCATGTACACGTTACTACTACCAGCACTGCTACACCGTGTGCGTGAGCCTATAAATAGCAATGTCACGCCGTATGCGGGTGACTTGACACTAGCATTACCACGGCGTGTACAGGTGATTTGTGCTGGCATTGTTACGTCGTTTTCAGGTGACTTGTACTAGCATTACCATGCCATGTGCGGCTGACGTATACTGGAATTGTAACTCCGTGTACACGTGCCTTTTACTAGCATTGCCACGCCGTGTACAGGTGACTCGTACTAGCATTGTCACGCTGTGTACAGGTGCATTTTACTAGCATTGCCACGCTGTGTACAGGTGACGTATGCTAGTATTGTCACACCTTGTAAAAGGTGACTTCTACTGACATTGCCACTCCGTGTTCTGGTGACACTTATTAGCATTGCCACGCCGTGTACAGGTAGCGCTGTGTATTTCACTTCTAAAAGACAACAGCCCTTACCGGCGATTCGAACATGAGTCTCCTGATGTAGAAACTGCTTTTCTAACCGATCCCTGGTCAACTTTATATAGATCTTACTTGGTAGGGAGCCGTGTTCGGGTGACTTGTACTAGAATTGCCACGCCGTGTACAGGTAATGCTGTGTATTTCACTTCTAAAATACAACAGCTCTTTACCATACCGGCAATTTGAACTCGAGTCTCCTGATGTAGAACCTGCACTTCTAACCGATCATTGGTCAACTTTATATAGATCTTACTTGATAGGGAGCCACGGTGGCGCAGCGACTAGCACGCTTACCTGTCGCCTTGGTGGTCAATTTTTCGAATCCACAACGAGGCTGGCTTGTGTTACTTTTAACCCGAGCTTCCAGATTAACCCAGCCTAAAATGGGAACCAGAACATATTCTGGGAAGTAAAGGCGACCAGCGTGGTATTGATGGGCTCAGTTGGTCTATTAAAATCTAGGGCTAGCACCATACACCCAAAGAGGAGTGGAAAAGGGTCGATTACTTTACCAAGCGAATGACTATTTCATGTATTCCCTTTAGTCTAATAGACGTAAACTGTGAAAGAATAGGGTGGATTTTTAATGACTGCGCAGTGTCTGAAAATATTGCCGGTCCAAGTTTTGTATTTACCTATTATGTTCCATGGACTTTACAGAGGGTGAATGTAGAACTTGGGTCGGCACAGTCATTAAAAATACATCCTATAAAATGTGAATACATTGCTTGACAAACAAAAGACACACACGAAGTCACGCGTATGGATGAATTAACATACACGAATATCAATACAGGAATCAAAAAGTGTATCCGGGAAGGTTAACCCGGTCAACAAATGCCCGCAGAAGTCGGATGTGTCGGCCTTACGGCGCAAGAACGCAGCTCTGCTGTAAACAGGCACAACGCAATCACGTCCGAAGAAAAAAAAATTCAGAAAGAACGCAGGAAAAGAAGAAGAAGAAGAAAAAGTGTACCAGAGGTTAGCATAACCCAGTGGTTCTCAACCTTTTTTAGCCCGTGCCCCCCTTCACCATATTTTCAGAATGTCATTTCCCCCTTTCGTATTTCCTACCTAAAAATCTCGCCCCTCCCCTACATAGTATACCTAATAATGGAAGCTAAATTTAATAGGACATACTAAAACAAGTCTAGACGTTCACATAAAACATTATTTGTGGGTCTACTTTATAAATTGAAGTTTAGAAGGGTGAGACGTACAGAACCGTACAGTATGAAGGGAAAAACAATATGAAGTAATCAGTTCTTGTATTAACGCGACCTTGAAATAATCTTAATCCCCTCTGGAAACCCTAAAATTCCCCCGGGGGGGGGGGGAAGTCCCCACCGGTTGAGAACCCCTGGCATAACCGAATGGATTATAGCGTACGCTCTTAAACTTCCTGTGTCATTATGCCGAGGACTAAAATGTTGACTTCTTGTAAATTACAAGTACCTCAGAAGTTGAAGTGGGTTCGCCTGATGGCGATGGACGCCGGTAACAGGGAAAGCTAATCTACACGCAACATCAGTCCAGGGCACTAGAAGTAGTAGCACGTGAATGGATTACGCTTGAGTATAGAGCAAACAAGTGTACTCCAACCACCACATGAAAAAAACAAAAAAAGAAGAAAAACAGGAAAGCAAATACTTATATTGCAAGCGAAATATTACACCGAAACACGAAACAAGTAATTAATCGTGACGGCGAAATGAAAGCAGTGTATAAAAGTGTATGTTGATCATTGTAACTATAGAAGGATTTTCAAATGTCATCATCATCCTCATCACCACCACCACCACCACCACCACCACCACCACCACCACCACCACCACCACCACCACCACCACCACCACCACCACCACCACCTCCCATCATCAAGATCAAGTGCCCTGCCAGCTGGCGTAGGCGTTCATGTCTCTCCACAGATCTCGGTCTTTGGTTTTCTGGATCAACTCTGCTGCTGATATACCTCAATGCCACCGTCTCAATCCATCCAGCATCATTTCTCTTGTCCTGCCTCTGCCTCTCTTCCCCTCGATCTTTCCAGGTGTCACGATGTTCTCCAATGTCTCTCTTCTCATCACATGACCAAAGAAAGCTGTTTGTCTCTTTCTTATTGTTGTATATAGTGTTCTAGTTTCATTAGCCTCTTTCAGGCAATCGAAATGTCATCAAAGAAAAACGTGCGTGTGTTAATCGATATATAAAGCACGGGGAATACCGGCGCTGTAGTGAAGTGTTTGCGAATACAGTTCGTAATTCTGCATACCGCGTTCGAAACACAGCTGTTTGGAAGCAGACTGCCTTGCGCTGCATTTCAACTAATGGCATGAGTGTCCGTCGTTAATAAAACAGTGGCAAATTACTGAACCTTAAACTTGCCAAGAAATCTAAAACAGCAAAAAAAAAAAAAAAAAAAATGCTGGGCTTGAGTGCGACGTCTTGTAAAGCATACGCAACTAACATTTTAAGCATGGAGAATACAAGAGCAAAACACAATGGCCGAAAGGTGAGTTAATACTGATATGAAGGCTGGGAGGAAACTTTCAAACGTGTGTTAAAATATTTCTGCCTCAAGCTAGCATTTTTTTGTTGTTGCATATCCTTTACAGGACATCGCTGTCAACACCAGCATCTTTCAGCTGTATGTTGATTTCCTGGCAAGATTACGCTCATTAGTTTGCCATTGCTTTCTGAGCGGCCGGCTCACATACCCCGTAAGTTACCGATGCGATTCGAACCACTGCTGATTCTCACCGTCGTCATGTTACTTACGAGAGTAAACGAGATTACGGAGAAAAGTTGCTAACCTCTAGGCCAGGAAGCCGGCTAAGCTAACTTTAGTTTAAAATATTAACGCACTGCCTTATAATCAGTTAAAATAATACATTTCTGGGATTGAGCTAGTAACAGTATAAAAAACATAATTGGACAGAAATATTGAAGGTAACATCTAGGTAACAATACTAAAGGTGAAGTTGTTGAAGAAAACTCAAGTTTTTCAATCATGTACTGAATGAGAATCAACATTCGAGGAGTCACACGGTCAGAATCCAAAATGGTACAATACAAAAGAGCTGACTTCTGCCGAGCTTATTTCGGAGGCCAGCTAAACACATTTGACTAGGAGATTTGATGAAAAGCAAGAATACACACATACATTGGCGAACGCTTTAACAAACATCTTTGTCTGCGAACACGGGAAAAAAAAACATGAATACCAAACTGGAGATCTGAAGAAGGAAACCCAATCATCACAAAAACAATGTTGGTCGGATTACATTTTCGATATCTCCAGTTAAGTATTTTTTGTCTGTTTTTAGTTTTTGTTTTGTTTTTTCGTTCGTGAAGAAGACAGTGGTCGAAACATTCGCCTGTGTGTGATTTTTTCCTTTCGCCGAGCGTCCTTGTAATATTTTATGTTTGTTTGAACTAGACATGGAACTGAAGGAGTTTTCTTTATCTTTATGCAAACAATCTGCATTCGCTTCACGCATCGTAGAAGTACAGATGGCCTAAAATAGCAATATGTAAATACGCCAATAAAGAACTCCGACCGGAAAATATACATTTGGAAATCGCCCTTAGATCATTATCATGTGTGGCTATATATGGCACATGAAGGCCACGGAGATTCATTGCCCCAAATGTATAGAACATAATTAATCCAAACGGAATGCGGAATTCTGGCCACAATATTACACCGTTGATCCACGCTGGACAAACAGAATCCCTATGATCCTTGACATTTTAGCATTAAATGTTCATCTGTCTTGTGAACTGACAGTTACAAAGAGCAGAAATCCCGCTATTATTGCAGCGTCTGGGGCTCTTGGACAACAAAAAGGAGATGAAAAGCTAAAGGAGAAATAAAGGTGGTTTAGAATAGAAAGTGGGTTTAATTTGAGATAAAAAAATAAAGCACACAATAATTTGTCATGTTTTGCGTGAATACACGTGAATACATATGAATATGCTAATTTGTAATGTCTTGTTTTTGCACTTTTAGCAAATGCGATGTCTAAAGTAAAGCAAGAGAAAAGAAAATGCAAGAAAAGAATATACAGATGCAAAGTAGTCTAAGAATATAGAACTGAATTAGAATGTATGATTTGAATTATAATTGTTAGGTTATATAGCATAAAACATGTAATACATTCAATTATACAAGGACGTGACGTCTCCTAAATGAAGGTTTGGGCACAACGGACTCCCAGAAAGTTCTGTATGTCGCTCTGATGGTATACTCTGACAGATCGCTGGTTGTCCATCTCTTGATGTTTTCTTCCAACTTGTTTCGCTGAGAATAATTTTGATCTCTAGTTTTTGACTGCTGGTCGTCCATCTAGTGATTTTAAATTCCCACTTGTTTCGCTGAGTATCATATTGATTTCCAGTCTTTGACTGCTGGTCGTCCATCTATTCGTCTCCTTCTGCGTTCATCCGGAGAGTTTTTTCGGACGTGATTGCGTTGTGCCTGTTTACAGCAGAGCTGCGTTCTTGGGCCGCTAGGCCGACACATCCGACTTATGCTGGCATTTGTTGACCGGGTTAACCTTCCCGGGTGTTTCGTAGGACGTTTGACTCTTACTGTTGTGGTGATAACCCCCATCCCAGCTGGCCCATTTAGAACATCCGAAGACATCCCGGTCAGCTCTCAATGGAAGGCAAAGGCAGACGATGGCCATTCCTCGCCATCCAAGGAGGCTTCCATAACTGCAGAGCCGACACATTGCGCTCTGGTACTGGGCTCACCCAAGGAATCGTCACGCCCTGCACATGGCTGCTTAGCCTCACTTCCGTATATTGGGCCTTCCGTTCACTACAGGCTATTCCTCCGGAAACCAGAAGAATGCAGTGTGCAGATGACATCCACATAGTGAGTTTTCGATTCACACTTTCCACATAATGGATTTTCTGTCCAAGCAATATTTCATTTCGTTCCACTGGGACGCTTTTTCCACCTTTTATGACGCCCACACAGTGAGCTTTTGTTTCGGACTTTCCACGTAATGGATTCACTAGCCAAACAATATTCCATGTCATGCCATTGGGACGCTTTTGCTACCGACATACCTGTGGTATGAAGTCTGGAAGTCTAAGTACTTCTTCATGCACCTTTAGATGTCAACCTGAATGTTGTTAAAGTAAGCTGTAGTCAACTTGAGCTTCTTGCTATCTCCATAGAGCTTGTCCTCAAATGAAGTAGGCGTGGGCCAAAATATCTTTCTCTGTTCTGCATATATTGGGCACTCCTGCAGCAAATGTTTGGCTGTCATTTTACCAGTTCCACAATTACATTCATCGGTATCTCCTATCTTTAGTTTATTGAACAAGTGGTATTTCAGCATGTTATGTCCTGTGCGGAGTCTGAAGATTGCTACTTATTCACTTCTGTAGAGTTTGTAATATGCATAATCTTTCTGGTGACCTGGATGCTCTGATTCCCATTTGGTTCTTTAAGTGCTTTTTATAAACCTCTTTACCTCATTATAGTTTATGTCTATGTCAGGCTGAGGTAGTGGCCCGCCCTCTTTGGCCAACCTGTCAGCCACTTCATTTCCAGGTATACTGCAATGTGATGGGATCCACTGTATTACAACATTTTTGGATTTCTGACATAGACCATGGAGTGCTGCTCTTAGGTCAGCTAGTTCTGTGCTGTTTTTGCTCTTCAGTATTGAGACGCTGACGTTGCATTTGTGAAGATAGCTATTTGCTTCTCTTTATCTTCCTCCATCAAGAGCATTTCTGCTGCAGTTTTCAAAGTCTCTACCTCTGCTTTGAAGTTACTTAAACATTTTCCAGTTGCCACTGATTGTGTTTTTATTTTCCACTACATTTTGTAAATTTAGGAGAATTCCTCCTCCCCCTCCATTTTCTATTGAATTTTTGGCTGATCCATCTGTACATGCTTGGGCCCAATTGCTACTTGGGTAATGTTTTTGTTTAAAAATGTATTTAAGGGCTATTTTTCTTCTTTCTGTTTCATTCTGCGTGTTCTTTTTCTCAATACCAGGAATGTTTTCTATCATCTCAAGCAGTTGTTGCTGTCTCCAAGCTGGGAACTTGTGTGAATTGTAAATGGGTTTCACTGTTGATATGTTAAATATAGGATCTGCCCTAATCTTTCGTTTCGCAGTTTCTATAAAGTTGCTACGCTTCAGTCTTCCCTTTCCAAAAACCATTAAACCTTTCATACATGGGGTGGTCTGTCAATCTTCTAAATTTTTCTGTTTGTTGCTGGGCTCTACTATCTCTTTCATACTGCATTGGTTGTAAACAAGTGATCTTTTCTAGTTCGTTAATATGCGTTGTCTTCAGGCTTCCAGTTATGATCCGCATTCCTTGATTTTGGACTCTGTTTATTTCGTTAAAGTTTGACTTGGCTGCTGTTTCCCAGCTGCAATGCAATAATCCAGTACTGGCCCTACTCTTCCATTATATAACATTTGAGAACTTTCTCAACTGCTCCCCACGTTCTACCAGCAAGCTTTTTCATGATTGCCATTCTTTGCCTTGCTCTTGTTCGATTTTTCTCAACCGGTGTCTTATATCTCAGGCAACGATCAAAGGTGACTCTTTGATAGTTTGGATTTTCTTCATGGCGCAATATTTTTCAATATTAGCTTAGGGTGCTGAGTTTTATTTCAGAGGGAGAACACTGTGCATGTTGTTTTCTCCTCACTTATCTCCACTAGCCATGATTATGACCAGTCCTCTAGCACTAATAAGGCTTTCTGTATTCTGCTGTTAGCTGTACTAATATATTCTTCAGATGTCCATATGGCTAGGTCATCTAGGAGGATGTGTGTACTCTGGCTGGACAATTGCCCATGATGTCATTTATATATACTAGGAATACTATTGATGAAAGAACTCCCCCTTGGGGGACCCCTTGCTCCAACATCATATTTTTGCTGGTGTGTCTTTGTACTTTTGTCCTGGAACTTCTGTTGTCATATACCCAATGCGCCCGTGGCGAGAAAAGAGTCCGTTACTTAATTAACCGTATCCTGCCAGCCGGAAGTAGTTTATTAGCCTATTTTAGCGCTAAAAAACATCAATGACTGAGGTTTCAAATCCCAACCAAAAGAAAATTTTTTAAAGTTTAGAACTTTAAAAGTCCAACCTCGGCCTTCTCTCAACAACTGCTAAATTTTAGCCCATAAAATTAACAAAGGAAGAGACGTTTCGCTTACAGTATTCAACGAACAATAAATGATCACTCAAATACGCCATGGCAATTAGACATCTAAAAATGGGGCTATACAGAAAAATTACTTCGTAGTGACTCAGCGAATATCATAGTGATAACAAATGCTCCACATTCGAACAGTAACGGTTATTGTGTGTTCTGAATTTAAGCCAAAATATGATTCATCTGTTCACTTCATATCCTAACTCTGCAGTACGCACCTGGCGACATGCAAAGAAATATGCCAGGCAATAAATTGTGCAACTTACTGTTTGTGCCTTCTGTTTAAATTCACTGAAAGGATGCATTATTTTGGATAAATTTGCTAGTCGTTTAAATGCCTACAGTGGCAGATTAGAATTTCTGTCGGTACCGTAATGGCACTAGGTCGGCTCCGTGGCCGAGGAGTTAGCAGCTTTCTCCGCAGGCCCCGAATACTCTCGTCACGTGACGCGACGAGAATTAGCAGTGGTTCGAATCGCAAAAGTGACTTATGAGAGTATGGAGCCGGTCGCTCAGAAAGTCGTGGCGTGCTGATGAGCGTAATCTAGCCTAGGAATCAACATACAGCTGAAAGATGCTGGTGTTGACCGCAATATCCTGAAACAGGATGGAAACGCGGACAAAAAAAAAAAAAAAACCGTAATGGCACTGCTAAAACTTTCACCGCTGATGAAACTTACTAGTCTGTGATTTTACTTTTCCCTTCATTCTGAGGTATGCAATTTCAAAAGGCTCAAATCCTACCCTAAAACGCACATAATTGCTGACGAACCATAAACAATATGCATTGATTTTAGGCATGTAGTAATAAAATGTGCTGAATGATTAACAATGAAAATAAATAAATAGGATTCAGTTCATTCTGAAATACCCTATGGGCCAGTCTTAGAACAACCAGACAACAATGAATCGTGGTCACGCAATCATTTATATCCGGTTTCTGATTAGATTCCGGTAACCATTTTTTGTGTGTGTGAAGAGTAATAAATTGTAGAATCTCTTGGGATTCTTCAATGAATCCGTTTATCAGTCTCGTTACGAAATGTGTTGCTATTTCAGAAAGTAATCGTAAGTCCGGTTCTTTTACACAGCCAATCATGTTTCACGTGTCTGTAAACATCATTCTGACTCTTGAGCATAGTTAGACGTTGGCAGCAAGAATATGTTAGCAATCATGGCACATGAACACAGTATTGTGAAATCTCACGTCTTAACATGCCAAGTGTATTTGGGTTGTTTACAGTGGAAGTGGAGCGGCTGGCCGAGTGGCTAGAATGTCGGATTCTCCTGCGGGAGACCCGGGTTCGAATCCTGGGTAAGGTGTGACGTTTTTCTTCCTGTCGGGGGCAAAAAGAAAACCCTATCCGGCAAAGTTGGTGGCGGCTGCACTAGCCAGGCGGCCTTAATTCCTCAGGCTCAAGTCCCCCCCACCCCGCTCCCCCCACCCCATCACCTTGCCATACACCGCAAGGTACTATATTGGCAATAACTGACAGTTTTATGACAGTGATGAAGAGTCGGAATTAGAAACAGTGGCTTTAGGAAAAGTACAGAAATAATAATAATCTTGTATGGAGTTGCCATGGCAAAATTGGCCTTCGTCAAAATGGAAAACATACTCACCAACAAACGTTTGTCAATTGCAGTGACAAAAAGAGTTTTGAAGTGCTAAATAGACCCTACATTGTTACGTGCGTGTGAAACATGGATATAATTAACAAACACACTGAGAAACATCTAATGGCGGTGGAAATGTGCTGCTCTGAGAAAAATGCAAAGAATGCCATGAACGGAAAGAAAGTCAAATGAGACAGTCCTCCAAGAGATAAATAAAAGACGGAGACTGATTGGAGAAATTAGACGTAGGCAGTCAAGATGTTTTGGACATATTAAGAGAAATGAACTTGACAATTTAGTGACAACTGGCAAGCTTGGTGAGAAGAGAGCCAGAGGAAGACAAAGGGATAAATACCTTTATGGCATCAGGCATCTTGGCATGGTCGTGACATAAACACAGACCTGATTCGAGACTGGTAACCGTGTGAGATGGCGAACCTGTACCGACCACGCCTGTCGGCATTGCTCTTGATGATGATTACAGGGGAATGATGGGGAGTCACGGTAGCGTAGCGGCCATACCCTCGTCTACCTGCTGGGTGGTCAAGCGTTCCATCTGCATGGGCGCATTGATTCAGATTTGTAAAATCTAGCCAGGTTACAATGAGTACCAAGACATTTTATAAAAAGTAAAGGTTGCCGGAGTGAGACTGACCACATCACCCCACCCCCGAATGTTGATTGGTCTCTATACAAATACGGGTAGACCTGGTATACCCATGGCCCTTTAGGCGTTGGAAAGTCTCTTTCACTACTTTAATTATTGAGCTCCCTCGCTTTGAACTGAAGCGTAGTCCATACATACTACTTCCAGTGCACTGGGCTGATTCTTTGCGCATGGATTAGCTTTCCCTGTTACCAGGTCTCTCACCATCAGACGAACTCACTCCGACTTTAGAGGTACTTGTAATTTACGTCCCCAAGTCAAGGACGAGAAGTCAACATTTTTGTCCAACTGATCGGTGTGGGAGTTGAATCCCCTACCATGGCATCAGCGCACCGGATATGTAAGAACGAGTGCTCTGATCCATTAGCTCATGCTGCCCCCCCCCCCCCGTTTACTACTGTACTTACTTATAGAGCAACAGTAGAGTGATTCGGCTGTGTTATACGGTTATACCAATTATATTATCTGCCCCTGCGTGGCTACAATCCCTCCTTTACTTTTTACTTACTTATACAACAACAGCAGAGTGGTTCGCCTGTGTTATACCAATTATATTATCTGCCCCTGCGTGGCTACAATCCCCCCTTTTACTACTTTACTTACTTATAGAGCAACATTAGACTGGTTTACCTGTGTTATAACAATTATATTATCTGCCTATGCGTGGCTACAATTCCTCCCTTTACTACTGTACTCACTTATAGAGCAACAGTAGAGTGGTTCGCCCTTGTTACACCAATTATATTATCTGCCCCTGCGTGGCTACAATTCCCCCCTTTACTACTGCACTTACGTATAGAGCAACAGTAGAGTGGTTCGGCTGTGTTATACACATTATATTATCTGCCCTGCGTGGCTACAATCCCACTTTACTTCTGTATTCACTTATAGAGCAACAGTAGAGTGATTCGGCTGTGTTATACACATTATATTATCTCCCACTGCGTGGCTACAAGATTAAATACAAGGCAATAAAGCCACAGGAAGACCATAGTACACATGGATTGATAATATCAGATATATTATATATAGGCTAAGAACTTGGCAGTCGAGAGAGACATGCCTGACACAACGTTTAGCACCGGCAAGGACCTAACATCCGCATCAACACGATAGGATACAATACATCTAGGTTTCATGTAAATAAAAAAATGTTGCACCAATGCTCACACGACGGTCAATATTTTCCCCTGTATCTATGTGTATGTTTCCATCCGTTGAGTTTCTCAGCCAGAATGCTCATCTGCTTGTCTATAAACGTTAGTTTATAAACTGTACGTATTGGCCGGTATCATCTGCTTGTCTATAATCGTTAGTTTATAAACTACTAGCTGACCCGGCCCGGCTTCGCCCAGGCCCTGGAGGGGATCTATCTATCTATCAGTCTGTCTGTCTGCTTGTTTGTCTGTCTGTCTGGCTGACCCGGCCCGGCTTCACCCAGTCCCTGGTGGGGAGCATCTCATTTAATTAATATAAGTAGTCATATAAGCTCTCCCGTTCCCGACTATCTGTCTGTCTGTCTGTCTGACCCGGCTTCACCCAGTCCCTGATGGGGGAGCATCTCATTTTATTCATATACGTAGTCATATAAGCTCTCCCGTTCCCGACTATCTGTTTGTCTGTCTATCTGTCTGTCTGTCTGTCCCGGCCCGGCTTCACCCAGTCCCTGGTAGGGAGCATGTCATTTAATTCATTCATATAAGTAGTCAAATAAGCTTCCGTTCCCGACTATATGTCTATCTATCTGACCCGGCGTGGTTTCGCCCAGCTTCTGGCGCACAGTAACTTAAAAGAATGTCCTTCCACACACCATTCATTATTTTTAATGAAAACTGTTTTTAATCACCGACATGACAGTTGATAAGTTTTGTAAGCAGAAAAAGATGGGTTAAAATGTTATGCATAATGCATTATTTTTATGCAAACTTTAAAAATACCTTAAAGATTATATCATTATTTAATATAACTCATATGCCTAAAAATAACTATAGACAAAGAGTTTAACAATAGTGCAGGTAAGTCCAACAATATGACTATAAAGTATATAGAAATGTTATTAAAAGTTATGCCCCTTGAAATAACATTTCTAGAGTGAAGTCCCCCTGCTATATAGACATTATATAATGAAAATGGAAAAGTAAATGTTATTAAATAAGTAGAAGATTTTACATTAAGAAATTATTATAGTCGGTTGCACAGGAATGAAAGGAAGACGTGTAGAAAATTTCATCTCAATCGGATGTACCGTTATCGAACGCATCCAAGACCCACAAACCCACAAACATACAGTCTCTTTTATAGATATAGACTAGCTGACCCGGCCCGGCTTCGCCCAGTCCTTGGCGGGGATCTATCTATCTATCTATCTATCTATCTATCTATCTATCTATCTATCTATCTATCTATCTATCTATCTATCTATCTATCTATCTATCTATCTATCTATCTATCTATCTATCTATCTATCTATCTATCTATCTATCTATCTATCTATCTATCTATCTATCTATCTATCTATCTATCTATCTATCTGTCTGTCTGTCTGTCTGTCTGTCTGCCTGCCTGCCTGCCTGCCTGCCTGCCTGCCTGCCTGCCTGCCTGCCTGCCTGCCGTCTGCCCGTCTCATTGCATTTTATATATATATATATAGATACGATCTGGCCGGTTGCTCGCTTGAATTTTCTTAAATCACTCACATATTTCCAACATTACATCTGACCTTGTAACGTAAACGTCTATGTAAATATCAATAAAATCAAACAGGGCTGAGAATGTTTGACTTTCCAGGGAATAACGTATCCTTGGCATGAGCCTCTGGACTCCGTAAACTGGCAACAGACCCCAAACAAACACACACACACACACAAATGAGCATTGTATGGAAATATAATTTTTCATTTCCATTCTGAATCAATGCGTAATTCCCGCGAGTATTCAACATGATGTGAATTGAGTTGAGTTAAGAAATGACATCACTGCACCCAGGACATTCCCATATGTGCTCTGTCCCCTCATTCAACAGCCAGCGAAGAGTCATACTACTAATCGTTCCCACCGCTATCTGATTTAAAGTTCTCCTTGTCTTCCCTCTTAATTTTGAGATTCTTCCAGAACCCCTTCCCCCCGGGAAGGTTAACCCGGTCAACAAATGCCAACAGAAATCGGATGTGTCTGCCTAACGGCGCAAGAACACAGCTCTGCTGTAAACAGACACAACGCAATCGCGTCCGAAAAAAAAACTCCGGATGAAAGCAGAAGAAGAAGAAGAAGAAGAAGAAGAAGAAGAAGAAGAAGAAGAAGAAGAAGAACCCCTTCCGATCTCCCGCAAAGAGCCTGAGCAGTTTGGCAATAACTGCAACATGTTTGCCAATGTTTATCTATGTTATTTAAATATTTGTTTCTTCGCATTAGCTCGCTTCGAACTATAGCATAGTGCATACAAGTACTACCTCCTCTAGTGCACTGCTCCAATCTTTGTGTGTGGATTAACCTTTCCCTATTTCAAGTGTCCCTTGACATCTGGCGAACCCACTCCGAATTCCGAGGCGTTAAACCCGCTTTCTCGGCATCAGCGCACTGAAGTTTTAGAGCGTGCGCTGTTATCCATTAGCCCATGCCGATCTTCGTTTATCTATTTACAACTCTTTTCATCTACCATCAGTTCTTCATATAGTATGGACCTTCAACCATCTCAACAGTTCCCGTCTTTTAGAATGTGTAACTCTTTTGGCTTCCCTTGGCATCCATTGGCAGTAGGAAATCGAAAAAGAGTAGCCTAACGGCGCTGCCCGGGCAAAATTTCGATTAAAAAATCTACCCAAAGTATTTCAGGATCCTCACTGGTGCTACGGAGTTCGTCCACTGAGCTGAGTTTCTCCAGACTCAGGTTTGAGTTAGGGGGAGAACGGAGCACTTATGGGTTGCACCCGTGTGCCGTGATGTTGATTCATCGACTAAACTAAACTAAACTCTTGGCTTAGATATTAATATCCAAAACACGAGAACTATAATGATTAGCATTGGAAAGGAGAGGCCATCAATGAACATCACAGTAAATGGGGAGGTGGTAGAACCAGTAACAAGTTTCTGCTTTAGTGGACATGTAATAACAGATGATGGCAGAAGTGAAACAGAAATTTAAAAGAGAATAGGAACGGCAAAAAATGTGTTTCAACATTATGAAATCAGTATTAACATCTAGACAGATTAACGCATCAAAAATGAGAATTGTCAAATATTATGTATATTCAACATTAATATATGACGCAGAAGCATTGATAATGCACAGAAGCCAGAATAATGAGCAAACAATTAGAAAATCAAATAGAGTGCCCTGGTTAACATACGAAAGAATATGTCGCGTTCATGGAAACAAAATCAATCAAGTACTGAGGTTCTAGAAAAACTGCGAATAGAAAGAGAATTAATAACAAGATTTTAAAAAGTGTCTGGTGATTTATTTCGACCACGTTAAAAGATACAACACTCATAAAAACTAGAGGGTAAGATTGAAGGCAAGCCTGCATGAGGTAGGTAACGATACAAGTGGGAAGATAACATCAAGAGATGGACGAACAGCAGTCTGACAGAATGTACAGTCAAGACCATTGCAGCCAACTTTCCATTGTAGAGACGGCACTTGATTAATTGAACTAGTGTAACTTCTTCTATGTATTTGCCAGACTTCTTATCTCAGTGTTTATTCTCTTCTGCAAGTATAAATTGACCTCTTGTCATCTTTCTATTTTGTTTGTTGTTCTTCCTGTAAATTACCCATCGGATAGAAGTGTTTTCTTGATTCCAGAAGAATCAGAGTATAAATATAACACTCCCAGTTCTTGTTTCCAGTACATTTTTGTTCATTGAAACCGGCTGGCTAAATACTGTATTTGATTGGTGGGTTGGGATGTGGGGGTGGAGGGATGAGGTCGTGGCAGAGAGGTTTAACGTATTTAATGACCTAGTAGCTTCATTTCCCACATAGACCAGTTGGACTTATATGTGGGGCTGGGGGGGGGGGGGATGAGGTCGTGGCAGAGAGGTTTAACGTATTTAATGACCTAGTAGCTTCATTTCCCACAGAGACCAGTTGGACTTATATGTGGGGCTGGTGGGGGGATGAGGTCATGACAGAAAGGTTTAACGTATTTAATGGCGTGGTATCTTCATTTCCCACAGAGATCAGTTGGACTTATATGTGGACGTCTCTCCTTGACTTGGGAACATAAATTACAAATACCTCAAAAGTCGGAGACAGTTCGCCTGATGGCGAGTGACGCTGACAAAAAGGAAAGCTAGCCCTCAGGCAAAAATCAGTGGCTTCACTGACAGTAGCACGTGTGTGGACTACTCTCGTATTCAAAGCGAATGAACTATTTTTTAAAACACAACATGCCGAATGTGCGAAAAGATGATCTTTATTTTTAGGTCTCTGATAACTTTACGTACATTTGTTGTCGATAACAGCTTAACAGCAGTCATGCACATATGTCTATATCAATTTAGTTACATGAGTAGTTGGGTGAGTTGAGAGCTGCTCGGCCGAGTTGCTAGAATATGTAACCTCCTTCAGGAGACCCGCGTTTGAATCCTAGGTAAGGTGTGACTTTTTATCTATCTGTCGGGGGCATAATGCCACAGACAAGTTGCATGTTTTCTTTCTATCGGGGGCATGATGCCACAGAAAAGTTGCATGTTTTCTTTCTGTCGGTGCATGATGCCACAGAAAAGTTGCATATTTACTTACTGTCGGGGGCATGATGCCACATAAAAGTTCCCTGTTTTCATTCTGTCGGGGGCATGATGCCATAGAAAAGTTGCATGTTTTCTTTCTGTCGGGTGCATGATACCACAGACAAGTTACATGTTCTCAAATATATCACGTTGTTCCGGATGTGTGTTTGTAATTTATTGTTGTGTGTGATTTGTTATTGTCTGTGTCCCTCATCGACGAATAAATACATTAACGATATACAGCGCACCGAATCATCTATCCCCCCCCCCCCCCAAAAAAAAAAACCCTGTCATTTACTGCCTATAGTACCATGCGGTGTAGGATAGGGTATTCGTGAGCCTGATGCATTTAGACCACCTGGCAAGCGCAGTCGCTGCGAACTGTGCAGGTTAAGGTTTTCTTTTTTCATCCAACCGAATAAAATCCACACTTTATCGAGGATATGAACCTCGGTCTCCCGAAGAAGAAGCCGGTATTCTAGCCACTCGGCCAGCCGCTCTTCACCATAATTATTAATAATATAGAAAGGTTCAAACCCCAGCTCGTTGCAGGAAGTTATCTAGCCAGTCCTTGAAACAAACAAACACAAGAGTGGGGAGGTTTGACCTCCATCTCGTGTAAAGCTTAGGAAAGATTAACTGTGAAATACTGAAGGGAACTGAAGATCGATTTACAAGTGCCTCAAGTAATAACAATATTTACATGACGAGATATGTTATGGATTTTGTTATCATAATCATTTTATCTGTCTCTGTGGCTAAGGGCTTGCGAACGCGGTTTGTGAGCCCGTATACCCGGGTTCGAAACACAGCGTTGCTGGCTTTGTCGAAAAAGGTATAGGAGCCGGTCGTTCAGAAAGCAATGGCAAACTACTGAACGTAAAATTTGCCCAGGAATCACGAACAGCGAAAATGCTGGGGTTGACTGCTACGTCCTGTGAAGGATATGCAACTTAATTTTCTTTTTCATAATCATTTTAACCGCTTTATTGATTCTGATTGTGGAAGGGAACTGGTCATTCTGTGTCATAAAATAACAACCGACCTTTATTTAAAGTCTAACTTAACTTTACACTGTTGCAACCTAGTTCCTTTGGCATACATATGCGAGTTTCTATATTGGATTTTCCTTTACTTCATTTCACAGCTGTTATATTTTTATGAAAGCTATCTTGCATTTGTCTTTTTGTTTGTTACCTTTCTGTCCAAAAATGCTGGAGTTGACTGCTACGTCCTGTAAAGGATATGTAACTAACTTTAACATGTCTGTCTTCCAATGCTGTCTATTCTACCTGCAGTTGGAAGGGCTAAAGTTTTAAATATTTAACTGGCTGCTGTCATTTAATAAATATGGTTCCAGTATGTAATCAAATCCACATCAAAGGCGCTTACTTCGAGAGTGAAGTGCAATTCTTTATTTTTCCCCCCGTGATTACCTTGTAAGAATTAAAGCCCCGAATTACGTTAATTAGACTGGCAAGTAGTAATATATTTAAGGTAGCGAAATAAGTGTTAGTAATAACAGCACGCAAAGCGACAGCTGAACTGGTTCAGGTGAAAGTATTATGGCGTGGCAGGAGACGAAAAGGGGAGCATATTAAATAAACACACGCAAAATCCAGCAGTAACAGGGTGAGTTTTCAGTTCATTTATGTGGCGTTTTTTTTTAATAGACTATGTATCGGATGCAGGTTTCCCTGGAAGGTTAACCCCGTCAAAAGATGCCCGCAGAAGTCGGATGTGTCGGTCTAACGGCGCAAGAACGCAGCTTTGTTGTAAACAGACACAACGCAATCACGTCAGAAAAAAACTCTCCGGATGAACGCAGAACAAGAAGAAGAAGAAGAAGAAGAAGAAGAAGAAGAAGAAGAAGAAGAAGAAGAAGAAGAAGAAGATGGATGTTTCTTGTAGAGATTACAAGAGTGTTTCCCGTTCTTCTTTTGACCTACTGTTTTTTGCCGTGAAGCGTGGCACAGTGGAGGCAGATGTAATGTTATGTTTGCCGTTTGCCTATGTTCTTGTGCAATTATCATATGTCTACTCCATGTAACCAACTCCAGCTGGGTCTTCCTCTTGCCCTGTTTCCAGATATTCTCACGTAGAACGCTCTAGCCGCTTGTTGTTCTAGTTCGATTCCAGTATTTAAGTGTCTGAACTATTTAATTCTTTGATGTTCTATAATGTTAGTAATCTGTTATACCTTCACTTGTTCTCTTTATCTGTTTTTGCTTTTCCGGTTGCCCTTTTTAAGCTCCGCGGCGAAGAGGTTACGGACGCGCTTCGTAATCCCACGCACTGGGTTCAAACACAGCTGTGGTCGGTGTGGCAGCAGACTGCCTTACGTTGTATTTTTATGAATGGTGGGTGCTGGTCGTTCAGAAAGCAATGGCAAACTAATGAACGTAAACTTTCCCAGGAATCACGAACAGTCAAAACATGCTGGGGTTGACTGCTACGTCATGTAAAGAATATACAAATAACTTTTCTTATACATCTCACATGACGTGAATTTACGCCTGATTCTTTCTAGAACTGTCCATGTCTGGTGTTGATCACTCAGCGTTGGTACGAATCCGGCATCTAGCAGCTGTTTTTATTTTTGGTTTTTTTTTCGCACTTGTTGATTTAGGGTAGGTTCTATATGATGGTAGATGTTGCTGCTACGCCTGGTCTAGTCGCTTGTCACAGTGAAGGAAAGACTGAGCACCTCTTCCTCCTGGCTCTAGGCTTACAAAATGTGAGGGCGCTATCACATTACAGACCCATGTAAGGAAACTGCCAAGGGACAACTTAGAATGTAAACATTACGAGTGGTCATAAAATAAATAGAGGTTGTTTACAAATATTGAACTGACCTGAGCTCCCAGATCAACCCAGCCCGGAATGGGTACCTGGACATGCCCTCGGGGATGTAAAGGGATATAATATTAAACCACATCACCCATCCAGTCTTCAGTGGTCTATATAAATGCGTGGTTGACACCATATACCCAGTATACTCAAGGCGTTGCGAATTGCCCATGTGCTATATTTTACCTATGAATAACTTCAGTTATGCAGATGAAATAGTCTTGACAGCAAGTCAGGAGAAACTAAACTAATGATAGATACAGTGGTTGAGGAGAGTAAAGCTACTGGGACTCGTTTTAGAGGGTAGAAGCAATGGTAATATCATAAAAACAAATGGTGCCTACATGTACAATTAAATTAGGTGGTATTAATTTGAGGTAAGTACGGATATTCAAGTTTCAAGAACAACAGCAGAACTACTATGTATTACACAGATAACGAACAGACTGCGTCAAACAAAGCATGCATTTTATATAATGAAAAACACTTTAAACAATAAATCCCTATCGTTGGGGTCAACAACAAAAAATACACGTGTGTTACATAGAACTAGTTTTAACATACTGGCTGTGAATAATGGATAGTTAGTAAACAAGAAAAACAGTTCATTGTGATCACAGAGATGTGGTTTGACGGAAGAATACTGAAAATACCTTGGGCAGCCAACAGGAGTAATCTGCATGTTTTGAAATAGGCTAAGGCTGGGATATTTGGCTGCTTGTTAGCTCATTCTGTTTCGGATGACGTGAGAGAGAGAAAGAGAGAGAGAGAGAGAGAGAGAGAGAGAGAGAGAGAGAGAGAGAGAGAGAGAGAGGGAGAGAGAGAGAGAGAGAGAGAGAGAGAGAGAGAGAGAGAGAGAGAGAGAGAGAGAGAGAGAGAGAAGGGATAGAGAGATTATTTATGTATGGGTGAATTTTTGTTAGTGTGTTTGTGATTGTGACTGGGTATGTGTGTGTGATGGAGTGTGTTTTTGTGTCTTGAGAGGGTGAATTAACCGTGAGTATTTGTGTAAATGATGTATGTATGATTGTGTGTATGTAGGTATGTATGTGTGTGTTTATGCGTGTGTGACTGTCTGTATGTGTATGTGTGTCTGTCTGCCTGTCTCAGAACATGGTAATATGCAATGTTTATGTTCACAGCATTAATTTGACAATGTTTGTTTTAAAAATATGAATGAAGCCTTTACTATGGATAATTGATGTACGAAAGATGAGTCGTTGAAAGGGTCGAATGTAAGATGAGCTTGCGTGTCCAATTTGTGACCGCTTTAAAAAAATAAAGTTCGTTCGTTCGTTCTTATAACGCACATAATAAGAATCTGGCAACAGTAAACGGGTAGCAGCAGCGAAGTTCGAATGTGTATATATACCGTAATTATACATATTATAAACATCATTTGACGATTAGTTCTTATGTGTATATATACCGTAATTATACATATTATAAACATCATTTGACGATTAGTTCTTCTAATTGTTACATTTAGCCTGAGAAGAACCCTGTTCAGGCTTCTCTGTCAAGTGTCCACCTGTCGAGGTATTTTTAACTTGCCTAACTTTCTCACGGGTCTTCTGAGTCTTTGACTCTTATACAAGCAGGCTAAATAACCGATGCCCTAATTCGTGATCACGGGCAGTATACTATCCTTTTTAGGTAAGGAGCCTAAGATAGGTCTTGCCAACCGGTAGGAAAATCACTTGATCCAAGAAAAATAGTGCTCATGAATCATGGAGGAAATTGGAGGGAAAGCACCAATTTCAAGCACCATAACTTGCTGAAAATTCAATTTCTCCTTCCCACTGCGTCTAACGGCATAAATCGAAGAAGAACAGCAAATAAACATAGGAAATATTAGAACACGAATCTCTACGACATAATTAGCCCTTTGCAAGTTAGAAAACTCACAAATAAAAGGTTGTCAATTCCAATAAGAACAAGGGTGTACATTGTCTATACTGCTTTGTGCATATTGGGACATGGACAATAGGCAGAGAAGCCGAGAAACATCTAACAATGTAAAGGCAACATAAAGTGGTTTATGAAGAAAACGCAAAGAATACCTGGGAAGGATACAAAGAAACAAAATAAAAAACAAATGAGGGAATCGGCCAAGAAGCAGATGACAACTACAAATTAGAGAAACAGCCAGTCAAGCACCAATTCGCCGGTTTTAAATGATGGCGACAGACTAACGCAATAGCCAATTTAACAATCGCTTTATGTGAATAGCATTCATCAATTTATTAATTATCATTACTACGCAGATAACGTAGGTAACGTTTATTTTTCCATGTTTTGAGGGGATGGAGGTAGCACAACAGAGAATAAAAACAGAATAGGGCAGGCAAAGGTGCATTTCATAAATTGATAGTATCTTATGCAATAAATCACTTTCATTGAATGTAGGAAAGTGCTGAAATGATATATAGAACCTGTTTTGCTGTATGGCAGAGTATGTCGGAGCGTAAATGAACAAATTAGGAAGAACTTGGAAGCAACGGTGATTGGTTTCCTGATGAGAATCTTGGACATGCAAGAGTAACCAACAATGATTGGCTGAAAGACGCTAATGAAACTAGAAAAAGACAAACAGCTTTCTGTGATCATGTGATGAGAAACGAGGCATTGGAGAACATCGTGACAACTGGAAAAACCAAAGGGGAGGTGAGACAAGGGCAGACTAAGAGAAATGATACTGGATAGACTAAAATGGTGGCATGGGGGAATATCATCATCAGAGTTGATCCAGAACACCAAACACAGGGATTTGTGGAGAGACATGAACGCCTACGCCAGCTGGCAGGACACACAAAGATGATGATGACGACGAGGAGGATACATAGACTTGAAAACTCAGATATAACTAGTAAACTTGATAGGAAAAGATTAATAAGAAGAGGAAGAGATACATATCCAGATGTATTGGCCAAATTGGAAAAATCGGGACAATAACAACGAAATTGATGTGAAAATATGATTGACTGAAATGGAGAACGCTGGTTGCCAATGTTATCGGCTATGGTGGTAGTAATGATAATTAATAACAGGATGAACTATTCACATAAAGCGATTTGTAAATTGGCTATTGCGTAAGCCTGTCGCGGTCATTTACAACCGGCGAGTTGGTGCCTCTGTCTCAGCCGTCAAGTGTTAACCCAGCCTCCACACATCAGTTCAACAGCCGTGCGGAATGTGGTAGAGAACATTTCGTAACTGTCAGTACGAATTTGTAAAAAGCACCAGTTCCACTTTAGCCAGCAGAACGTTCAGATTACATCTGAAGGAGATAGATGAGATGGGAAATCTACTCATGTGTGAAAGGAAGATCTACACCTTCCTTGTTCCTCTTTGATGGGAGTGTATCACGGCTAGTTATTTAGCTCAGAGGTCAGAGGTCCGGCTTCAGCCGTGCGTTTGTGTACTGCCTACTCTCTCAGACTGAACTATCTGAGATTTAAAAGTGGTGTAAATTCAAGAGGTTCGACTTCATTGCGCCTGGTTTTATCCCATATGGCTTGCGCTTGTTACACAGACATATGAAAAAAAAGCGAAGGAGTGACGGAGGCAGTTCGTAATCCCGCATACCCACTTTCGAAACAGCTGCGGTTGATTTGGCAGCAGATCGACTTGCATTGATGTTTTATAAAATGGTATGGGCGCCGGTCGTTCAAAAACAATGGCAAACTACTGAACGTAAACCTGCCAAGAGATCACAACAGCTAAAATGCTGGTGTTGACTGCGACGTCCTGTAAAGGATATGCAACTAACTTTAACTTTATGTAATATGCACATTAGTTAATCGATGTACAAAAGATGAGTGATTGGAAGGGTCAAATTTAAAACGGCACTGCGTACCCAATGTGTGACCATTTGAAAATAAGTTCGTTCGTTCATTCCGCCAGGCGGCCTGCCGAAAGCGTTCACACAGCAAAATCTCTGTAGCTCCAGCGACGACCCCCAGGAGTCTATAAGAAAATTCCACTCGTAAACCGAATATCGTAGCCCGGAATAGAACCCGCATAAAATCAAAACGCAGACAGGCGGTGTAACCACTTCACCTGGAAGACTCCCACTGTCTAAAGTAGCGGACTCCAAGCAACCCGTTGATTTTCTCTGTCCTAATAATGTTTCCAGGTCAGCAACACTGTCTCCTTCTCTTTGAGATTTCACTGCAATGTCATTTGCCGCCTATAGCATAGGGTGTATTTTTAATGACTGTGAGGTTTTTGAAAATATTGCCGTACCAAGTTTTGTATTCACCCTCTGTGGAGTTCATGCAACATAAAAGGTAAATACAAAACTTGGAACGGCAATATTTGCAAAAATCCCACAGTCATTAAAAATACAGCCTATACATTGCGAAGTAGGACGGTGGGGAACAAACGAACGAATAAGCGAACAAACTTTATTTTCAAAGGGTAAGAATTGGGCATGCAGGCCCGCCTAACATTCTGCCCGTCTATCACTCTCTTTCATACATTATTTAATTCACACATCATTCAAGACTAATTGAGATCAGCAACAATATACAAGATATGCATTATAAAGGCATGGGGAAAATGAAAAAATTAATACTACACGACTCAATAATATTAAATAACGACGTGGCACTTGTTTTTAGCTATGTGGAATACTGATCTACCAAAAGAGGTCTGGCTGTTATACTAAGGTTTTATTACTATTATTATGTCTATTATTAAGGGGGAAGGTAATCCGCACTGAGATAGTTTTCGAATAATTTGCGATTATATGTATAGGGATTGGTGATATCTTTCATTTTTTTTGTGGAAGATTGTCCCACAGGTGAGCTGCAGAATACGTTAAGCTTGTTTTGTATAAGTCTATCCTAGGCTTCGGAATGTGTAATATATTTAATCGTTAACTTTGCCGTGTCTAGCATTATATTTAAACCAAATGTAATTGGGAGCATTCCGATGTAGGATTTTGTGAATTAGTTTGACCTTATTGAAAAGCAGGCGTTTGCGGAGTGGTAGTAACTGAACGCGTTTATACAGGCTAGGATTGTCAGATAAATGTTTGCAATAAATTAAACTCATGACCCGTTTCTAGAGCGAATAAAGTCGCTTGGTGCTTGAATTGTAATAACCGTCCCAGATTGAAGAGCAGTAGTCAAAATGTGTCTGTATGTGAGAAGTATAGAATATTTTCCTAGTGTCCTCATCAAGGACATTTTTAATTTTGGCGAGTTGGTAGACTTGTTTTCACTGTTATTTTAATGAGCGTTTGAACGTGAGCATTAAAGGTTAGGTTTCTATCAATGATGAGGCCTAATGTTTTGTGCTCAATTAAACTTTCTACTGGCATGTTATCGATGAGAAGTTGAAGCGATCTGTGTGAATTTAGAATTTGAAGTCTTTTTCTGGTTGTTAATAACATTGATTTTGTTTTAGTGATATTAATTTGCATACAGTTTGCATAGCTCCATCTAACTACATTGTTTAATTCTTGTTGCAAAGACGACTCCAGCAAATTACAGCTTTCAGCATGTTTATACACTGTACAGTCGTCTGCAAATAGATCACAGGATGACGAAAGATGCAAAGGTAGATCGTTAATATAAATGGCAAACAATAGAGGGCCAAGAATAGAGCCTTGCGGTACTCCAGTATTGAAGGTAGTGGTTTGAGACAGAGATTTATTGTGTGATACTACTTGCTTTCGGTTTCACAAAAAAGATGTTAATAGAGTCACTACATTAGGGCCAATTTTCATTGTCTTTAGTTTTTAAATTAAAATAACATGGTCTATCATATCAAATGCTTTCCTGAAATCGATAAACACAGCTACACATAGACTGTTGTTGTTTATATTCTGGTGCCAGTTTTCTATCATGTTTGTTAGGGCCGTATGGCAAGAATATTTTGGTCGAAATCCTGAGTGATTGTCAACAATAAGCGTGTTGCGAACTAAATACTGTAACGTTACTTTATGGATGGGTTTTTCTAGTGGTGTAGATAGTGATGATAGTAAGGAAACGGGTCAGTAATTGTTCGGGAGACCATTGTCCAATGAACCAGATGTAAGAAGATGGTACACTTTAGCGATTTTGAGAGCTGATGGAAAGTGGCCTTTGGCGAGACACTGATTATATACATAGGTTAGTGATATACGGATCACTGGCGCAGCACAACGGGGAATCCGGTTGCTGATGCCATCTAACCCAGATGAGGTTGTGTTTTTTTTAGGTTACTGAGGTAAGTGAATACTTCAGTGATTGTCATTAGCGGTGTGTCGGAAAGAATATCCCGGGAGCATCAATTTTCGCAAAACAATGACAGTAAAGATAGTTGCAAGGAGAATTTGCTATTGAAGCCTTCAAGTGGTCTATGTCAATTTGAAAAAAAAGTTACTGAATTGGTCGCATGTAATATGATTTGATGGTAATGAATTTGAGAAGTTATACTTGTTTGTCAAGGTGTTAATTGCCTTCCATATATCTTACTATTTGTTTTATATATTACTAAGTTCTTAAAGTAATTTTTCTTTTCCCTTCGTATGGTATATAGAACTCTGTTTCTAAGAGAACGGTGTGTGCTGAGATCCCGCTTTTTATGTGCTTTATCTCTGTCTCTCATAATTTCAAGTAGTTCCTGGGTGATTCAAGGTGGTTTGACGTGATTTTTTACTCGAACTTTCTTGATTGGCGCATGTCTATCAAACACACCAGTAAAGGTCTTCATCCAGAATTCCAGAGCATCATCCGGGTCAGGAAGTTGATAAACACTGCCTACAGGTGAACTGAGCAAGTCCTGTAAAATGCATTTTGCTTGACATTTTTGTAACGTCTATATTTTACACTTATGTCTTTATGTTTAGGAGTTTTAATTCCTTATTAGACCATGTGCAGCATATTGGGTAGTGATCTCTCATTGCACAATTGATTACGGTGCAGTTGTTAGTCGTGTTCTCAAGTTCCCTACTATAGGCAGAAGATCTCTTTATAGAGCCAATAGCTAAGGTCAACAACCAGTATGGTCACTGCAAGAAGGAAAGTAATAACAAACTGTCTTCTTTACATATGCATCGAAAATCATGATTCGATATTTCACAGCATTCCAGATTAGGAATACAAATAAATTAGAAAACATGGTGAAATCTGGGAAAACTGACGACATAGGGCATAGGGAGGGCAATGAGATAAAATACAAGTACGGCCTGGGCACATTGGACAATCAGGAGAGGAACGCAGACATACGAAATGTTTGGTGATCGTGTGAGATGGCAAACTTGACAGTCTAAGCTACAGAGTTGGTTGTATAATCTGTAGGGAGAGACTGAAACCTTCCATGAGATCTATCTCTGCAATGAAGTTATAAAATTGATTCTTTATAAACCTGAAACCTGAAAATGTCTGTGCTTGAGATTGTAATATAAACTTAAAACCTCAAAATACCCTAGCTTGTGATGGTAATATAAACATGAAACCTCAAAATACACCTGTTTGAGAGGGTAATGTTGGCTGCCACAATGCTGACGTTGTAATTCAGTATGTAGCCAATCCGTGAAACCTACCGACAAACTACAGAGACATCTACAACAACGGAAGCATCTATACACTTCAGAGTGATCTGTACACTACAACGACATCTGTACACTACAGAGACATCTATAAACTACAACATCTGAACACTTAAAGTTAGATGCATATCCTTTACAGGACGTAGCAGTCAACTCCAGCTTTTCTGGGCTGTTTGTGATTCCCGGGGAAGTTTACGTTCAGTGGTTTGCCATTTATACACTACAAAGACATCTTTACACTACAACGACATCTATAAACTACAGAGGCATCTGTACACTACATTGACATATATACACTGCAAAGACATCTATCTACTACAGAAACATCTATACACAACAGCGAAATATATATATAAAACATCGACATATTTACAATACAACGACATCTATAAACTAAACAGGTATCTATACACTACATCGACATATATACACTGCAACGACATCTATACACTGCAGAGACATCTATACACTACAGCGTAATATATACACATATTTACAATACAACGACATATATAAACTAGAGCCCCATCTAGCTACATGTAAACAGTTTTATCCAGCAGAAAACTGATACCAACTGGTGAATATGAGGTGTTGTTGTTAGTTACCTCATCTGAATGCTGTTTATTTTGCTGTTATCATTTCCCACATTCCCAAACAAAACATGATTATCCAGAGCTATCTAACCGTGTCTTTCTGCCTTGTGTCGTTGGACAGGGGACGCCACTCAATGTGTAGCAAGGGACTCCAGCAACAATGATACTGGACAAAGGCTGAGTACTGTTAATCTGCATTGGCAATAGATCTAACTCACAAGCTGATCATAGTCATAATCAAATAGTGGGTATCGCGGTCATAAATACTGCATTGGGTACTTCCATTGGCTTGTAAGTGAATACAATTAGAGCAATAGGTACACACATGAACCAAAGAAACACACACATACACACACGCAGGGAGTGAGAGAGAGAGAGAGAGAGAGAGAGAGAGAGAGAGAGAGAGAGAGAGAGAGGTGTGGAGGGAGAGAGAGAGGCGGAGGGAGAGAGAAAGGGAGACTTAGACGGACAGACAGATGGACGGACGGAAGAGAGGGCAGGGAGGGGGTGGGGCGGGAGTTAAGGTGGGTGGGTGTTACAGGTACAGACGGACGGATGGATATAGAAAACCACATTATTAACTTAGACAATACAGAGTATAAACACTGCAAGTGAATACCATCCATCCATCCATCATGTGCCATGCCGATAATCGTGGGCGGTCATGTTCTGCCATCTCACTCGATCACCAGAGTCGTGGATCTGCTCCGTGTTCCTGTCTCGACCATGCAAAAACACGAATACAGGTGTGATATATTACAGTTAGTAAGCAAAGATAGAAACGGAGAAGTATATATATATATATATGCTGCGTCCGTATAAAACAGGGGGTCAAAGTCAAGATTTCATTGCCCCAGGTTTATCCCATATTTCTCAATCTCTTTCTGCAAAGCGGTCTGCCGAATCCCCACACAGAGCCCGCATTGCGTAGCTCCAGCGACGAGTCTCGGAGATTCCGAAAACATGCACAGGTGGAGACATTGACGGTGTCCGGAAACAACCCATGACCATGTGACCACTTAATTCTACCAGACTATGGCGTAGCGCTTGCTCTTAAACTTCGGGTGTGCTGATGCCGAGTTAGCGGGTTCAACCCCTACATCAGTCAGTTGGACTTAAATATTGACTTCTCCTCCTTGACTTCGGGACTAATTTACAAGTACCTCAGAAGTCGGAGTGGGTTCGCTTGAAGGCGAGGGACATTGGTAATAGGGAAAGCTAATCCACACCAGACATAGTGTGTATGGACTACGTTTGAGTTTAAAGCGAGCTAACGCAGCCAGAAGACAAAATGTTGCTCTGTCACGGCAGCTTGGAGGTGGATATCCGGTAATAAAGTGGGCGGTGCCATCATGGCATCCGATTTTCAGTCTGTATTGCTACAGTTCAAAATAGACAGTTGTAGCATGCGTGGATACAAATAATTGACAGTTCAAGTTTACAGGGACTTACTTTTTTTGTAAAAAATGAAGTGATCTACCAGGTCGAACCTGTCTTAAATTGGTACCTGATAATGGAGAGTAAAGGCGACCATGATACATCATCCATCGAGTGCCGATTCTTTATAGAATTATGGGGCCAACCATGTACCCAATACGGCTCAACGCGTATAAAAGGATGGCTCTTTTACAGCAAAAAACACCACTCTCGCCAGGAAAGCTTTGTTAATTAAGAAGGGACGCTACCTAAGACGTCGGAGTGGGTTCGCCTGATGGCGAGGAACACTGTTAATAGGGAAAGATAATCCACATGTAAATTCAGTCCAGTGAACTAGAAGCAGTAAGTAGCACGCGTGTCGACCATGCTTAAATTTAACATGAGCACACGAACAACGCGAAGGACTTTCACCACGTCTTGTCCCCGAATGATCCAGAGGGCTCTACACAATTGCCTCATGTAGCTCGTGCATTATCCATGATCCACGCTGGCAGAGGTAGTTCCATAGCAGATGCTGCCGCTGGGGTATCAGGTGTTAGGCCTTTACATATTCTAGGCCACGACATATAAGGAGCTGTGGTCAGTGCCCTTTCTCGCGGTCTTCCCTTCCCAGGCAAACTCCAAAAAAATTTATGGAGTTGAGCGAAGAACCGATATCGCAGCATTCGAAACATCCGAAAACGCCTTCGGTCGTCATCTTCAACAAATAGTGAAGAATTTCATTATTAGTGGTACCTATTGAAGGCTGATTATACGTACGTCTGGCTTTACTTCGGAGGATCGAGTGTTGGCCAGATGGTCTGGTCACAACCTGTCTCTATCTATTCTCCTCCAGGCAATGATGTGCTGCTATCTGTTCTTCCACTCTATATACATGCTTCCAAAGGGCCCTGGCCACAACTGCCTTAAGTTGCACCAAAATCCCCACCATGTGGTGCAGACCCAGCTAATTTGTCCGCGTACTCATTCCCCAACACACCCGCATGCCCTGGAGAAAATAAGAGACGCGAAACGATTCTTCCTCGCAATTCATGTATTTATAGGAAACCCATTTTAATGAGACGGGATCGACACCAGATCTGTAAAGGTTAGAAAAATAGTTATGATGGGGATTGAACCAAGACCATTCTCTGGTTACAGGCAAGTGTACTAACCACTATGTCACAACGGCTCCTTACTATAACGTGCACATTCTTTCTCTTATTTCAACCCCTAGCCTGACATTGATGTACATCATGATCCACCCAAACCTGGAACGTGACAGTGAACGGTGTAACACAAAAATAACAAGACATAGTGCTTATAAATAACAGTACAGGATTGTTCTAGGCTCCACCATGAAGCAGTTTCCCATGGTGCCCCGCGGTTAAGTACTTCACGGCAATATAAAGTCGACTTAGCCGCACACCACTTAATCCGCGGTTTCAACATCAAGAAGATGCGCGAGATATCCTCCGTCAAAGCAACACATTCGTTTCATTCATAAAACGACTTATTCCCTCCGCGATTAATAATACAGCTAAAGAAATAAGATGAAACACATCCTACTGACGTTTCGCTCCAGACGGCTGCAAACGATGAGTTAACAGCAATAACCTGGAACACTTCAAACATTAACAGCGCCTGTCTGTTGGGAAAGCTTTAAAACCTTTGTATGTTTTCAAACTAAATATCGACGTTCTCAGACAACCACATATGCCTACAGAAATAAACACAAAGTAATTGACATCTCAAATACACACTTCTAAACTGTCATAACCACAATTTATTTACTGGAGAGCTTTCACACTCATCATATAGTTTCTATGAAAACAAATTATTTTAAAAACTTTTGAAACGTACAGGAATTAGGAGGAAGAAAGAAGCAATAAGATTCCTAGCTTGGTCTACTATCTTGCGTGAAGAAAAATGTATTTGACAAGACTGATCTTTGTTTTACACTGGAGTTTAATAAAAGTTTTTGCTTTCAGTTTGATAATTCCCTTCAAAGCATTCACCTCTGCAGTTTTTCTAGACCTTTGAAGCTTATTTTCCATGAAAGAGCAGATCTGTTTGCTTCTTATTTCAAACACTTCTCATGTATATTTGGAGCTTGTCTTTCATCTTTGAGTCTCTACCATGGTCAAGTGCATGGCATTTATCTCTTTGAAATCTTCGCTTATCCTACAGCAGGGGTCACCAAACTTTTTCCACGACGGGCCGGATAACTGACAAAATGACGAGCGCGGGCCGGATAGTCACTCTGTACAATACTTGCGCCGGTCTCCGTGGCTCTGTTCGTAATCCCGTATATCCGCGTTCGAAACACAGCTGCGCGCGATTTAGCAGCAGACAACGTTGCGCTGGGTTTTACGCTATGTTATGGGTGCCGATCGTTCAGAAAACAATGGTAAACTACTGAACGTAAACTTGGCAAGACATCAACAACAGCAAACAATGCTGATGTTGACTGCAAACGTCCTGTAAAGGATATGCAACAAACTTTAACAATAATTGCAAACTAGAACGAAAGCTCTGGGGAAAAAGACGAAAAACTAAGTTAATCATGGAAAGGGCGTGCAATGCGCGCGCGCACACACACACACACACACACACACACACACACACACACACACACACACACACAAAACAAAGACAACCAAGACATTTATTTACTAAACAAAGTTATCAAAGAAGGCGACGTTAGCAAAAAGATAGTTACATCAGAACTAGGGTGCACATATCTGAAACTCACAAACTAAGCAGCAAAAGAGTCAGTGAGATTTGTGAAACTGACGTGTGGCTTTCAAAATACCATCCAATGTTTGGTTTGGAATTGCTGCATCCAATCAAGAGAATTGCTTTCAAATGTTTATCAGTCAATCTCACTCGATGTGGTGACTTCACAGACTTCATTTTTGAAAGTGCTTGCTCACAGACATAAGTTGTTCCAAACACTGATGCCATACCAGAGGCAAATTTCTTAAATTTCGGAAACTCAACATCAGGTAAGCAGCGGTACTTCCTTCTCTGTGCTTCTCTTTCAATAAGTATTTTGCTTGCAAATCAATGAGCTCCAACTGTAGTTCAACTGGCACATCATCAAGGTTACAATCAAACGGATTCTGGAAAAGAAGAATGTCACTCTCAATTTTGTCAAGATCTGAAAATCTCTCCAAACTCTTTGAAACAGTGAAAATGAGATAGGTTTTCTCCTTTCAGTTGTGCTTCCAACAATGACAGCCTTCTCCGAAATCCATTGATGGATCTGTAGAGATCACAGACGAGGTAATCCTGTCCCTGAAGATTCAAGTTCAGTTCATTCATATCAACCAACAATGACAACTTTTACAGCCAGGTAGGATCTGACAGCTGTGGATAAACTCTACCTTTTTCAGTGACGAAAACATCTATTTCGTTCCGGAGCTTGTAAAAACGAAGCAGGACTTTACCGCAGCTGAGCCACCTGACTGATGTGTGTTAATGCAAGTCACAGAATTCAGAATCAATTTCTTCGAGAAAAGCCTAGAACTGACGATGAATGAGTGCGTGTTCCCGATTGAACTTCACAGCAGAAACGACTGGTTTCAGTACACAATAAATATCTAAGTCTTTACCACAGAGTACTTGCTGATGTACGATGCCGTGTATGAACAGAGCGCCTGGAATTTGCAAATCTTCCAACTGAGTCCTGATCTGCCCCACCAGACCCTTCCTCACTCCAGCCATGTTTTTTCCTCCATCAACTGTAACACCTCGAAGCTGATTCCACCGAAGGTTATAGTCTTGCAAAATTGTTTACACTTCAACGAAAATGACTTTCCCAGTTGTTGTTCCCTGCATGCTGCAAACGAACGCCAACTGTTCCGTTATATGAAAGTCCAAATTGTCACCACGAATGAACACGAGAAGTTGTGACGTACTCGAGAGATCAATAGACTCATCTATCGCCAGAGAATACCACAAGTTCCTAGCTTTCTCGCGTATCTGTATCACTATGTTCTCTCCAAGTTCTTCTGTTCTTCGCATAACTGAACTTGCTGAGAGGCTTATATTTCCAAACAAATCGGCTTTATCTGGACGCAAGTCATTTGCTGCTTCGATCATTCACTCTTTGATGAAGTTGCCATCAGTAAACGGTTTTCCTCGTTCTACCATCTTATGCACTGTTGTGTAATTTGTTCGAGTGACAGATTAATTTTCTGCAAATTTTCTCGTGAACAGATTTCTTTGTTTCAAAACCACGTTTTAATGGTCTCGTATTTCCCAGAAGCGTAACTTTCCAGAAACGTTTAATAGTTGATAGATGTTTTGTTTCGTAGTGACGCCGAAGATTGTACTCTTTCAAAACGGCAACACTTTCGCTGCATATTACGCAACTGGTTTTCTGGTCCTTTGTTTCCACAAAGAAGTACTTTACTCCCCATTCTTCATTGAAAAATCGACACTCGGCGTCCACTTTTCTTTTCCTAGTAGTCATAATTAAGGGTGAAGTACACGGGATCTGAAAATGAAAAAAAGATATTAAATTAGAAACATAATTAAAATCCTATTGAAACACAAGAAAAGTAGAGGATTATGGGTCACTGGTGACGCTGCGGCTCATCAAAGGTACATATACAGTTTATAGGTACCTTTGTGTAAGCGCACAGAGATGACAGAGATAATAGCACAACGCCGACTGCTCAAGGGCCGTAGAAGAAGAGAGGAATAAGAAGACAAAGAGAATCGCATTCTATCTCTACGGCTAACAAGAACAAAAATTAAAAAAAAACTATTTAGAGATATCATAAGAAATTCAGATCCGTGTACAGGGAATCAGAATTGAAAAGATACAACATCTGATTAATAATGTCAATGCCCTAATAAATAAAATTCATGATTAGAAGCAATGACAAAATAGGCATCCCCATGAATAAACATACATTATCATCCTTCACAGTACCAGTGGTCTTCCATCACAGCATGGGTAGTCATCCAACACAGTACCAGTGATCCTCATCAAAGCATAGGATAATCATCCAACACTGTAACTGTAGTCTGATAAACAACACCAGCAGTTATCAGACAACAAGATGGAACAAAGTTCATTCATTCAGAATCATGTCCTTTGCAGAACCTCACTCCCATAACAACTTTCTGGAAGACCTCTCGATCATAAGTAAGATGTCCCGCTTCAAGTACATCCATCTGGAGAACATCCGCCACATCCTGCACCCATCTTCTCTTTGGCTTCCTCTTCCTCTCTTTTCAGGCATATACCCCTCCATTATTGTTCTCAGGCACAGACATAGATATTATATTCCTATATTCCTATTTAAAACTATGAAGGTTCATTCAAAACTCACCCTACAGCAGATAATCCATAATCAAGATCCTCTTGGATCTTTTGGATCTTCACAGGGCCTGTCTGCCATCTCAACTGCCGTCTGGAAAAACAGTGGCCACGCTCGGTCGTGCCTCGGACATGTTCGCCCATGTGCTTGGTAGTGGCTCAGCATCACTTCGGCATCAGTTGTTCTCAAGGCCAATGAGGCGAGAACATGGCGTGACTTGGCTCTTATAGGCACGCCAACACAACATCCCAGCATTCTATGCATTTTTACCTGGGTATCTTGGGATATGCTACTCCATACTCTTATATAGCCTCGGCAGGCGGCTTAATTTGGTAATAAAATATATCTCATAATAAGGTTTGCAAAATATATAAATAGGGCCGCCGAAATAAATAGCCTAGTGCAGCCAGGAAGTCTCCGCACATGTGAAGATATCCTATTATTCTAAACATAATATTTACATTTAAATTGTATCACAACATCTTGTGTTTCCTACGTTATATCAAGCAAAGTTCGAGTACCGACAGCGGGCCGGATGAAATGACGTCGCGGGCTGGATCCGGCCCGCGGGCCGTAGTTTGGTGACCCCTGTCCTACAGCGACGTAAAAGCTAATCCTAGAGAAGCCACTATCTCATGGAACACACATTAATCGAACTTCAGATATACTAGATCATGATACTATGAGGTGAGATCATTCTCCCATACGAATATCAAGAATTTGGATTGATCACAGAGCCGTACTTACCAGAAAAATACAACTCTAACACTACTCATCATTATCAAGTGACATGCCGACTGGCGTAGGTGTTCATGACTACCCACAGATCTCGGTCGTTCGTTTTCTGGATCAATTGTACCGTTGATATTCCTCCATGCCACTGTCTCAATCTATCCAGCATCATTTCTTGTGGTCTGCCTCTGCCTCTCTTCCCCTCGATCCTTCCAGTTGTCACTATATTCTCCAACGCCTCTCTTCTCATCTCATGACCAAAGAAAGCTGTTTGTCTCTTTCTTATTGTTGTATATAATGTTCTAGTTTCATTAGCTTCTTTCAGGCATTCGTTGTTAGTTACTCTGGCAGTCCAAGGAATTAGCAGCATTCGTCTAAGGAACCACATCTCTGTTGCTTCCAATCTCTTCCTAATTTGTTCATTTACATTCCAAGATTCACAGCCATACAGCAACACAGGTTCTATGTAGCACTTCAGTACTCTCTTTCTTACATTCAATGATAGTGACTTATTGCATAAGATATTCTTCATTTTCTGAAATGCAGCCTTTGCTTACCTTATTCTGCTCTTAATCTCTGTTGTGCATCTTCCATCTGATGCTATAAATGTCCCTAGATATATAAAACTATACACTTGGTGAAGAATTTTCCTTTCTATCTCTATTTCACATTTTGGTATCACCTGTTTCTTTGATATCACCATTGTTACTGTTTTCTTGATATTCAAGGATAGTCCTTTCTTTGCATTCTCTGTTACTACAATGTCCAACAATTGCTGTAGATCTGTTGCATTATCCGTTATCAATACTGTGTCATCTCCATAGCGTATATTATTTATATTATAACCTCCTAATTTTATTCCCAGTTTTTCTTTGATCTCTCTCATTACTATTTCGCTATAGAGGGAGAAGAGATCCGGTAACAAAACACACCCGTGTCTTACTCCCAACATTTATGTGTTCACAATTTCCTTATTTATTTCCCATTTTAATTGCTGCTATCTGGTTCCAGAAAATATTTTTTTTTATTATTCGGAGATCTTTCCCATCAATGTTAATATCTTCCAACATTTTAAGCAGTTCATCACTACTGGGAGTTGAATGTGTGATCGCTATGTTAGTAAGCTAGTGTACTAACCACTACGCCACTAGAAAATGTGACAAATTCATGCTTATAACTTTAATTAACAACTGTATTAAAATGATTAAAGTCAAGGGGATCGGCTTCACTGCACCGGGTTTTATCCCATACGGCTCGGTCTCTTTCCCCAGGGCGGCCTGTCGAAAGCCTCGCACAAAGCACGAACTCCGTAGCTCCAGCGACGACTGCCGGGAGTCTCCAAGAAAATTGCACTCGTGAAACGAGCGACGTAGGCCGGAATCGAACCACAGCCTTCGGAGCCTTAGGCAGGTGGTTTGACCACTTGGCGACGGGGATTCACTCACTGCGAATGAAGACACTTGAAAGGGTACTAACATTACTCACCAAACAGCCACTACACTATAGTAGTGCCAGGCATCAATCTTTGCGGAATTTGGAACAGGCCTCACTCTTGGCGGCATCAGAAACAGGCCTGACTCTTGGTGACATCATGAACAGGCCTGACTCTTGGCCGCATCAGGAACAGGCCTCACTCCAGGCGGCATCAGGAACAGGCCTGACTCCAGGCGGCATTAGGAACAAGCCTGACTCCAGGCGGCATCAGGAACAGCCCTCACTCAGGCGGCATCAGGAACAGGCCTAACTCCAGGCCGCATCAGGGACAGGCCTCACTCCAGGTGGCATCCGGAACAGGCCTCACTACAGGCGGCATCAGGAACAGGCCTCACTCTTGGCGACATCAGGAACAGGCCTGACTCTTGGCCGCATCAGGAACAGGCCTCACTTCAGCAGGCGGCATCAGGAACAGGCATCACTCCAGCGGCATCAGGAACAGACCTCACTCCAGGTCGGAACATGTGTCAATCTTGGTGGAAGTTAGAGCAGGCCTCACTCTTGGCGGCATCAGGAACGGGCCTAACATTTGGTGGCATCAGGAACAGGCCTGACGCTTGGCGGCATCAGGAACAGGCCTCACTCTTGGCGACATCAGGAACAGGCCTGACTCTTGGCCGCATCAGGAACAGGCCTCACTCCAGGCGGCATCAGGAACAGGCATCACTCCAGGAGGCATCAGGAACAGACCTCACTCCAGGCGGCATCGGAACATGTGTCAATCTTGGTGGAAGTTAGAGCAGGCCTCACTCTTGGCGGCATCAGGAACGGGCCTAACCTTTGATGGCATCAGGTACAGGCCTGACGCTTGGCGGCATCAGGAACAGGCATCGATCTTGACGGAATTTGGAACAGGCCTCACTGTTGGCGGAATTTGGAACAGGCCTGACTCTTGGCGGGATTTGGAACAGGCCTGACTCTTGGTGACATCAGGAACAGGCCTAACTCTTGGCCGCATCAGGAACAGGCCTCACTCCAGGCGGCATCAGGAACAGGCCTGACTCCAGGCGGCATCAGGAACAAGCCTGACTCCAGGCGGCATTAGGAACAGGCCTCACTCCAGGCGGCATCAGGAACAGGCCTCACTCCAGGCCGCATCAGGAACAGGCCTCACTCCAGGCGGCACCAGGAACAGGCCTCACTCCAGGCGGCATCAGGAACAGGCCTCACTCCAGGCCGCATCAGGAACAGGCCTCACTCCAGGCGGCACCAGGAACAGGCCTCACTCAGGCGGCATCGCTGACGCAGCGAACATTGTCCGACTCTAAGCAGCCATGACATGAGTTATTGATGTGCCGTTGTTTGGTCGGGAAAAGGGATGGGGGAATGAAGGAACAGGGGCTGAAATATTCCTCCACAATCGTCTGCTTCTCATGTTTCACCTAGGACCTTCCTCCGTTTACTCAAACATCTTCTCTTTCATCCTCTGTTTCTTAGTCGCTCAATCTTTTCGATCGCCAGAATGTCGTCTAATGTCTCTATTTTCCTGCCTTAATAATTGTGTTATCTTTAATGTGGTTAAGGATCTTTGAGAATTTGCTTGCTGGAGCACTATTTCGTTGCCTTTCATAGCTTGAAGGATGTATTGTTTGCTCTGTTTTATGTGGAGTAATTTCTGCAATATGCACGTGTTGAGATGCAGCTAAATACACAATGATTTATTTATAGTCTTTGTATTCTGTAACCATGAGCTGAATGTTGAAGAAGGTTGGCTATTAAAGACGATAAAACAAAGAAAATTGAAATATTTTGGTCACTTGAAACGTCACGAAAGTTTGGAGAGAACAATAATGGAGGGGCATATGCCTGAGAAGAGAGGAAGAGAAAGGCCAAAGAGAAGATGGGTGCAGGATGTGGCGGATGATCTCCAGATGGGTATATCGGACGCGGGGCATCTTGCTTATGATCGAGAGGTTTTAGGAAGGTTGTTATGGGAGCGAGGTTCGGCAAAGGACATGCTACTGAATGAATGAATGAACCATGATTGACACGCATACACTAGTATGAAGATTACACTACAATCATGTTGCTTGTGGTCATAGACAGGGCTCACTGGCCTCTTGAATGGAGCCGTGAATGCCCATGCCCTTCTCAGCTGCTGTTTAACACATACATCTGTATTCATAAGCACATCGGATTCATCGGAATGTTCACTGATGAGCACGCTGACCTCTGCATTGACAGCAGTAGGGTTCTGATCTCTGCACCTCCCGTCAAGCGTGCCAATGTAAGTTAAGGTGCAGTTAATCACTGAAGGCACAGGCGTCCATTACCTGTTGGGTTGATATTGGTAAGACTGCAGACCTACCTTACAACATCTTCCGCTAGACCAATCCAGCCTGTCAGTTATCCTTTTCTCTGAGTAGAGCGGGATGTAGAGGTGGCTGCCCATCTGCACATATTTTCAGATATACACGTGCCCCCCATATCTTGATCCTGTGGTTCATGGTCGAAACGTGATGAAGGTATCGATTTTCAGTACAGGAGTTGTCTTTCATACATCCCAGAATAATGCGCACGGCTTCATTTTGTATCTTTTCAAGTCTTCCAATCTATGTAGGACGGCTTCCTGGCCTAGAGGTTAGCAACTTTTCTCCGTAATCTCGTATACTCTCGTAAGTAACATGACGACGGTGAGAATCAGCAGTAGTTCGAATCGCGTCGGTAATTTACGGGGTATATGATCCGGCCGCTCAGAAAGCAATGGCAAACTACTGAGCGTAATCTTGCCAAGAAATCAATAATCAGCTGAATGATGCTGATGTTGACAGCGATGTCCTGTAAAGGATATGCAAACATTTTTTTAAAAATATGTGTAGGGCTGACAGTGAGGATAGCCAGGGTTAACTCGATGAATGAAAGTACCAGTCCCTGGAACAGAAATAATTAACGGTTTTCGCTCAATATTGGCAGTTGCCATGACTCTCATTACTGACAGACCTTTTCAAGCTTGTGTTATAACATTATCAACATTTTCTTTGAAGGACAGACTACGATCAAACCTCTCGCCCAGATGTCATCATCTTGGTTCTAGTCATATTTCCACCTTTTCTGACTGCTGCACATTACGGCTTGTAAAAGAATCGTTTTCTAAATTATACTTGTTCACACACACACACACACACACACACACACACACGCACGCACGCACGTACGCACGCACGCACGCACGCACACACACACATACACACACGAAAGAAGAAAAAAAAAGAGAAAAAAAAAACGCATAGCTATCCGAGGGTGCGTTTTTATGAGTTTGTAAGTTAAATTTGGTGCTAGGGTAAATAAAAACCAGCCTCAAATGTTCTTTACAGTGTCGAATGCACATGTTAACCTGAATTGCGTTCGTTTTTTAATCGTTACATTGTAGTGGTCAATAGTGTTTATGACCAAATGTTTACCACAACTAATGAATGCGCGCACGTGAAAGCATCAACATTCACTGACTACGCGACTGCAACCCTATAAAATGATAACACTACACAAAACAATTCAGTTAATTTTCATGCAAACATCTATGGCGTCTCTATCGATGATGTTAAGGAACATTGCTACTTCACGCAGGCAAAAGTCAAAGGTAGGTTGCCAAGCATCTAAACGTGCATCAGAGTACCATTAGTCAACTTTGGCACCTGTTCGAAGCCTCTGCTCAGTTGAAGACCGGCATCACCGTGGAAGACCCAGAGTGACAACATTAGCGAATGATAGCTTTATTCGGCTTCCGTCACCTCAGAGACAGGTTTACAACAGCTTCCTCAAGTGCCCAGCCATTGTCTGCAGGACGTCATGTGTCTGATCAAACTGTCCGGAATAGACTGCATGACGCAGAAACGACCTCATCGTTGACCTGTCCTTACACGCCGCCATCGCCAAAATCGACTTCTTTGGGCTAACCAGCATCGCCCTGGGCAGCAGACAACCAGTGGAGATGTGTCTGGTTTAGTTACGAATCTTTCATTTTGTTGCAGCGTCAAGATAGTCGGAGAAGGGTCTACCGTTGGTTAAATGAACGTTAATGTGCCACGATTAGTCATTGAAATTCTTTGACCCCAGTCCTTCCACGTTTAGCTACCCAAAAGCCTGTGTTTCAACAGGACAATTCCAGACCCCATTGTCCACGGTTGACCACGCAGTTCCTGACTGCCAACAACATTCTCACCCTTTCCCTGGCCATCCCTGTCTTCAGACATGAGTCCGATTGAGCACCTGTGGGATGAGCTGCATAGACGTGCTTGTCGCGGAGACGTTGCTCCAGCCAATCGTCGTGATCTGTTCCAGGCACTCCAGAAAGCGTCGGCAGCCATCCCACAGGCCCACATCAGACGTCTGATCGCATCCATGCCCAGGAGATGCCAGTCGCTAATCGATGCAAGAGGAGGCCACACACCATACTCACGGGAAAGCCCGTACGCCTAAAATAAAAACTGTAGTGGCCCATATGGAAAACAACTGTCAATTTATTGTCTGAACCCTAGGTATTCTTGTGTGCAATTTGAACAGTTAACTCATTACATTATAAAGTTATTGAACATCAACATTATGGCTACGTGTGTGCCTTCGATAGCTATGCGTTTCTTTCTTTCTTTCTGTTTTTTTTTATTTTTTAACAGTATACTTACTTACTATTTTCCCCAATGTGCGATGCTAGCACGGCCACTGGGCCCGATGATGTACACGTACGTATATGATCTAAGTAGAAGGTAAAGTATGTCAGTCCTGATCTCAACTGAATTTGAGGTACTGTAAAGGGAATTGGATTGTGCCAGTTAAAGTGTACAAAAACGCTCCAGGAGTTTAAGCCCCGATGCATTCCACGGTGGGAGAATCAACAATGAATAGTTAATGGCTGAAGCTTCTGATGTTTATTGATGTCCACGCACAAGGCACGCCCGTAATTATTCTTCCAAAAACGGGGAATATGCATTTGTTTACGGATGGCAATAACCGCTTTCACTGGTTTTTCACCCCCTTGCTCTTCCCGCCCACTCTCTCTAGCTGTGATTGGGTGTGTGAACTTCCGCATCTGGGCTATATTTGTGTGTATATGAAACGAAAACCTGTGCACACACACGCTCGTGCACACCTTAGGGAGCCAGAGGGAAAGAGAATGAACAACTGATTATATATATATGTGTGTGTGTGTGTGTGTACTTGATAGTGTGTATCTCTCTATCTCTTTCTGTGTATGCATGTGTGTATTTGCGTGCGTGCGCGCGCGTGTGTGTGTGTGCGCGCGTGTGAATTGAATCAGAAACAACTGAAAAGGGTTCCGAGGATTTGTTTATTGTATAAAAGTAGGTACCAATACAACAATTCAGACTGCATTGCATTCAAAATATCTTGTCTCGACAACTATACCCTCTTAAAACGTTCCCCTTTGTTGGGTATCCACCTTGGAGTGGTGGTGGGCTTTCGTGTTCCAGTGACCCACGGAGCTGTGCCGACGGTAGCGCAGCTACTGGTAGAGTCGCCATGTTGGACAGGTCAATGGATAAGTACCAGACGAAGACATACACAAGCCTGCTGCCGTGTAGAGGTAAACTAGGGATAGTCAAAGGCCAGGGAAGACACTCTCAACAACATGCTTGTCGAAGTCGGATGTACTGAGCCACAGACTTGAAGAAACAGAGCACCGCAAGTTACTTGATGATGGTGTTTTGTCATCTCACACAACCACCAGAGTCGTTGATCAACTCTGTCGTTTTTACTTGATTATGCCATCTAACAAAATCATCCAGAAATTTACTTCTCTGCCTTGATGTGATGGCGAGGCTTCAGTGTTAGAAATGTTTTGTCTGAAGACTGTAGACGCGTTGACGTGATGGTGAGGCTTCAATGTTGGATACATTTTGTCTGAAAATTGGGGACGCGTTGGTGTGATGACGAGGACACTACGCCAACAATGTCATGAGTGTGGTCTGTCGAGGATTTGATGCCTGCAATAGCCGTTAGCAATGCCAGGGAAAGATTGACCACCTAATTCTCCGTGCACTCAGGCCTACAAAATATGATACTCCTAACACTTCAAATACCCACGGCAGGTTCGTGCCACGGGACTAGTGTTTTAGTGTGTGTCTGAAAATATATTGATTTTAGTTTTAATTCAGGAAAACTATAATTGCACGGGATATCTTTATTATTTGTGCTTCCGTTTATTCCGATAGATCACACTAGGAGAATCATAGCACAGTGCATGAAATCCGTATCACTAACAACCATCCAAATGTATCAATACCAAAATGACATACACCATACATCTGTGGATTGTTTGTCTAATAATTGAGGACATATTACGTCATGTATATGCTGCCGTTTGTCAATCAGGAAGTTACAAGTTATTTACATTGGCAAAAAAAAAAAACTGTACCCCGCACACACACACGCGCGCACACACGTACACAGACACACGGACCTATGTACGCACGCCCAACACACACACACACACACACACCCACACTCACACTCACGTATCCAACAGTCCACATAATCCCGCATATGCATATAATTATCCCGTCCCTTGTGTTGTCTCTCCCCACTTCCCCCTGCATATTACAGCGTATCAAGTGATCGACGTGTGCAGTTAGATGGAGAGATCAGTAATCGAGCATTGCTGTCCACGATATCGTTGACTCTCCAATATGAGGACGCATACATGTGCGAGAACATAAATCCGCCCATGCATAAATGAGATCTTGAATAATTCACGTGGGAGTGAGTATAACAATGCTAGTACTCAAAACAGGGTGTGTGGGTTGATATGGGGGAAAGAGAAACTTGAAATTTGTTTTGTGTCATGACAGCATAATGGTTAGAACACAGGTTTTCAAATAACCGGTGTGGATTAAATCTCGAATCTAGATCAGATTTTCAATTGACAGCATGGAGGGTGACTGACTCATTTTCGTGCTATGGATACCAGAGATTTGTCTAGAAAGCTAAAACACGGCGAGAAATAGAGTTCGTCACATCACCTCATACTTTGCATTGACCCCTAGAAAACATATTTACATTGCCCTTAGATGTTTCTCAGCTTGTCTGCGGGATAAAGCTCCTTTCTTGTTGGATCTTGAGGCCAAAGGCTGCAACAATATATTGTTCATTATTGGTCAGATACTACAGCTAAGAGATGAGGCATCCAGTTCCACGCCAACCCTACTTGGCTTTTTATGTTACGCTTGGTGGCTTTCAGTGTAACTACTCTGTTGCTAACCTTATTGTCCTCGGTTAAAATATAAATATGAAACAATTGCATTCTCAAGACTCTTGTTTCAATATACTCCCGTACCTCAATAATCTCTCTGCTGCAATTGGTCTGCTGTAGGTTTGGTTAGGTGCATATGTGCATGTGTGAGTATTTGTTTATGCTACAGCTTGAGCAATGCAAATTTGTAGGACCAAGCTGTGTAAGTCATGTGACCCATATTTTTCTAGATCAATCGGCACTCGAAGATGATGAGGTTAGTGTCCCACTGAACACCTTCCCTTCTCCAGACATTTCCTGCTGCCCATTTAGACTGGGTCGTCCCGGGGGCCGCAATCAATTTCTAAACAATTTTAATCCATCGCAGTGTGGATCGAACCCTTGGCCACCGTGACGGCAGGCGAGCATCTAGCCACTGCGGTATTGTGATCATGGTTAAGGCAACTGCCAATGAAAGCTTCAGTGTGACAGTTTGAAGTGTGCGAAGCCAGGCGTAGGTGAGGCTGGAACTGTCCCCGGCGATCCTACATTTCTACACGTTTCCCCTAACTCATTAACAATACACTGAGGCCGGAGTGCCTCTTGTCCTAACGTTGGCTGGGAACTTACAAGCACAATGGTTCGACGACGCCTCTGAGATGTATTGTCCCGTTTCTTTCCTGTCTCCACTGCTTTCTCTGTCCTCTCCGTTAGAAACTCCCCTATTTAAATTTAAGTTCTCCCTTCTTATTACGTCCGTCCATCCTTCAGTCTGTCTGTCTGTCTGTCTGTCTGTCTGTCTGTCTGTCTGTCTGTCTGTCTATTTCTCTCACCTTCTGTATTCATCTCTATCACTTTCTCTCCCTCCCCCACACGCACACACACAGAGCGAGAGACCGAGAGAGAGAGAGAGAGAGAGAGAGAGAGCAAGAGAGCGAGAGATAGAGTGAGAGTGCGAAAGAGAATAAGCGAGAGAGAGAGAGAGCGATAACGAGAGCGAGCGAGAGAGGGTGAGAGAGAGAGAGAAAGAGCGAGACAGAGCGAGACAGAGCGAGAGAGAGAGAGAGAGAGAGAGAGAGAGAGAGAGAGAGAGAGAGAGAGAGAGAGAGATTTATTTGTCTGTCTTTCCATCTCTCTTTGCTTCAATCTCTCATTCTGCCATTCGCTCTTTCTTATTTCCTGCTCTCCATATAAATTTTTCGGTATCAATCGACCGCTCGCTATCTCTTTATTTCCTACCCTCTCTTTATCTCTCTTTATCTCTCTTTATCTCTCTGACCCCCCCCCCCCCTCTCTCTCTCTCTCTCTCTCTCTCTCTCTCTCAGTGCCTTTGTCTCACTATCGGTCTCTCTGTCTCTCCCCCTCGCCATAGCTCTCTATCAACCTACTTCTGTGTACTCTTGTGTGACATTGTCAGTATCTCGTCGGCCGCTTCACCGTTCCATAACATTTAATGGAACCAATATAATCAGTTTGACTGGTCGCAATGCTGATCCCTGGATGCCCTACGAATGACACAACAACAAGACTGCTTAGCAGAGACACTTGACAAAAAGACTCTCGTAGCAAAGACAGAAAACTCACGTCTGCGTAGTTTCCCTTTTTAGTGAACATCTTTAAGGCATATAAGATGGTTGTTTGTTGTTTAAAATATGTAGTAACATTTTGTGAAATTCGAATGCGACGGCTTTGATTTGTATGTCACGTCTGTCACTATGTTATTTTGTGACAAAGATAGGATAGACCTTTAATTTGTTCGAAAGTTTTGCTTGCTTGCTTGTGTTCGTTGGCTTGAGCTCCAACGCGAAGTCCTGTATGTCGGATGAAGGCATCCTGTTATCCAACTTCAGTGTGATGTCATACAGGACCTGAGGTTTGCGTGAGTATCCGTTGTCCCATGTCTGGCTTAATGGTGTGCAGACTGGTGGTTCCTCGCCGTACAGGCAGACACTCTCCGACTTCGGAGGAATCGGCGATCCTACTGACTTTGGCCAGGACGCGTCAATAGGTCTTGGCCAGTATATAACCCGGCCCTGGTGCCTTGGAAGCACCTCTGCGTCCCGTTCGAAAGTTTTCAAAGTTATATTTGTATGTCACGTCTGTCACTATGTTATTTTAAGACAAAGATAGGATAGACCTGTAATTTGTTCGAAAGTTTGCATCGTTTAACGTTGTCCGAGATAATCATTTTACACCTGTATATTCATTTCTGTCATTTAAAGTCTTGTCTTTCATTGTCTATTTATTGCCTAACAGTGTAAAACTGTTTTGTAGCCCGTCCTAGTTCAGACGTTGCCGTAAGGCGTTGTGTGTCGCTGTAGTTTATATTTTAGTATGTTGATGCATCGGCAACTTCGTCTTTCCCCCTGCTCTGTAATTCGTTCTTCTACAGTTGTAGTCAGACAATGGGGACCTTTGCAGGCTCCATTCTCATTAGATGACCAAACTATCTTACTCTTCGTCTTTTTGTGTGATCAATGAATGTTCTCACAAAATGTCTCTAATGTTACCTTTTCTTACTCAGTCACTTCTTGTTGCATTGGTAACTCTTCTCTTGAGTCGTATCACAAGCGATATGTATTCCTTTCATGCTCTTTGGTTAGTTGCCAGGTGTTTATTATTATAAAAATGAGTTGCCTTGAATATGGTGTTCACGATGTTGTCTTTGGTTTCCATGATGATAGACGCGTGATTGGGCAGTGGTGAATGTTGATAAATCAATGAGTTAGCCGTCTGGCGTCCTATTTCGATCTTCATGTCAAAGCGGCCTCTTCTGTAGAAAATCTCTTAGGTATTTGAATTCGGCAGTCTGTTTGATCTTTGAGATGTTAATATGAATGTTCCTCGGACAAAACCTTTTAGCGATGTTCTAATTTCCTGCTTAGGTAAGCTTACTTTTATGTTTTATTCCTCAGATGTTCGTGTGTTTTTGTTACTTCTCAGATTCGCAGTGTTTGTATTAATCGTCTGCGTAGAAAAATTCGTTCAAAGTTTGATTGTGTATTCTTTCTGTGTTTCTTAAACTTTGTGTTTCTAGTTTTAAGTTTGCCTCTGATGTTATCTTGTCCATGTAGCGTCATATAAAGTACTGGAATATATGGGAAATATCATTGTGATGTTATCATAAAGAAAGGCACTCCAAAGAGCTAGTGATTGAGGACGAGTAACACGCCTGGGTGCTACTAAACACAGTTAAGATAATCGAGTATCCATTGGAATGAATGGAACATTCTGCGCCCGAGTAAAGCAGGCTACTGACTTGCTCAGACTGCTGAAAAAATATTGCCAACAAAGCTGGTAGTAACACACTCATTCATTCAGTAGCATATCCTTTGCAGAAACTCGCTCCCATAACTACGTTCCGGAAAACCTCCCGATCATATGCAAGATGTCCCGCGTCCAATACATCCATCTGGAGATCATCCGCCACATCCTGCACCCATCGTCTCTTTGGCCTTCCTTTTCCTCTCTTCCTAGGCATATACCCCTCCATTAATGTTCTCTCCAAACTTTCGTGACGTTTCAAGTGGCCAAAATATTTCAAATTTCTTTGTTTTATCGTCTTTAATAGCCAACCCTCTTCAATATTCAGCTCTTTAAGTATAGATGCATTTGTTCTTTTCTTTATCCAAAATATTCTTAGAACTCGTCTATATAACATTTATAATCAAGTGCATTTATGCGCTGTTCAGCTTGTTTAGTAAGTGTCCATGTCTCACGGGCGTATGTTACAATGGTAAAGATGCATGCTCTTAAAAATCTAATTTTTTGTAGTTCTGTCTGTCCCATTCCACAATTTATTTAGTTGTTTTAGTCTTTGAAGAACAATAGATATTCGTCTTTTAAGTTTTTTCCCATTGTGTTACCATTGTTGGAAATCAATGACCCAAGATATTCGAAATTTTCCACCAGCTCCAGTTTTTCCTCATTAACATATATTTCTGTTTCCATAGCAGTTTTATCTATATGCATTATCTTTGTTTTTGCTTTGTTATAAGTTGTGATTTTCTCTATTCAATTGGGTTGAGGATATTAGGTTTTTCTGTACCATTCTGTGTTGTGGATAGCAATACTGTATCATCAGCATATCGAATCTCTGGTATGTCATGACCAACGATATTTAGGGCAATATATTGCTACCTGTTTATATCATCTCTGACATTTCTCATGATATTTTCTGCCTACAAGTTAAACAAATAGGGAGCCAACATACAGCCCTGACGGACTCCTTGTTTGATGTTAGACCAATCTGATGTCTCGCCATCTATTCTAACCGCTGCTTGTTTGTCTAAATAGAGCATTTTTATAAGTTGTATTACATGTGATGGAAAACCCATATTCCTCATGATTTCACCAAGTTTCCGATGCTGCCTTTGATTAATCAACAAAACATGAGAATAGGTTTACATTAAATTCTTTCCACTTCGCTATTATTAAACGCATGTTGAGTATGCGATCTCTTGTGCCTCTTCCTTGTCTAAATCCAGCTTGAACCACGTTAATTTCTTCTTACATTTTCTGACGAAGTCTTCCCATTATGATTGTTAGTAGAATTTTACTTGCATGATTGATCAGGGCAACACTTCTATAGTTGGTGCATAATTTCAGGATGCCCTTTTTGGTATTCGAATGAAGATAGTTCTTCTCCAAAATGTTGGCTACATACCATATTTCCATATCTTTTTACATAAATGCGCTATAGATATGTATGCTTCCTTCTCCTTGCGCTTTAATTAGTTCAGCTGGTATCTCATCACATCCAGATGATTTACTTTTCTTCAGGTTCTTTATTGCCCATGCAATTTCATCTAATGAGGGTTGGAGTTCTGTCTCAGCTGTCATTGGTTCATGTATCTCATTCGTATCCTCGCTGTCATTCATATCATACATTCCACTTCAGTATTCTTGCCATCTTTCTAGAATTTGTGTAGATTCTGTTAAGGTATTTTCCAAATTGTCACAGATAACATTTAATTGAGGTTGAACATTTCTTGTCAACAACTTCATTTCTGTGAACATTTCGTATTCTCTTCCAGTCTTATGATATTGCTCTATTCTGTTACAGCAGTCTTGTATATACTGGTTTTTGTCTTTTTTGTATGTTTTCTTTTTTCTCGAGTTAAAGATTTATACTTCATCCTGCAGTTTCAGTTCCTTCGTTGTTTTATTAATTCTAACGTGTCTGATGTAATCAATGGCTTATGTTGCTTTTTCTTGGTCGGAGTTAAATCTTTGGCTGCAATTATCAAGATATCTCTAGATTGTATTGCCAATTCATCGGGTGTCAATTCCTCCTGTATAGACATCAAAATCCCAAAACAATTCTTCACTTATATGTTGTATGCATCTGGTGTTTTTGTGAGATCAAAACGAAGTGTCCTTTGTCCTCGGGTAAGCTTTTTGAGTTTCACTTTCACATCTGCTTCTAATAACCGATGACCGGTATCACAGTATGCACTTCTTAAGACTTTTGCCGATGTCATGCTTGATCTTCATCTTCTTTGTATTAAAATATAATCTAACTGGTTTTTGGCAGTAATTTCCGGGAACTTCCACGTGAAGAGTCTTCTTGGGTGTTGTTTAAAATGTGTGTCGGCTATAGTTAACTCATTTTATGTGCAAAATCCAATTAATTTGTCACATGCATCATTTCTATTTCCCTATCCATATTTTCCTAAAATGTGGCTTTCATGTTCAGCTCTTCCTGTACCCACTTTTGCATTAAAATCTGCTGTAAAAATCTTCAATTTCGCCTTCCTCTGCTGTTGAAGTAGGTGCACATATCTGTATGAGAATTGTGTTTTTTGGATAGCCTTTAAGTCTGACAATGAGGATTCTATTACTAACCTGGTTATATCCAATTAAAGCTTTTGTATTTATGTTATCTAAATAAAATGCCACTCCGTCCTGGCCTCCGACATCTTACCAGAATATATGAAAATACTTCCACTTTCAGTTGTAATATGTCACCTGCCTCTCCAGCGATGTTCACTAATTCCTAAAATGTAAATATTTAACCTCTCAATCTCATCACATTCTATCTTAAGCATTCCCGCATACACACTTCTCACATTCCACGTTCTTAGTCTCACTCTCCTTCTTAATATGACACAGGGGATTTCCTTGGTAACACCGTCGGGATTAACTCCGTCATCACGATTAACAGTACAGGCCCCTGTGTCACACTCTTCTCCGGTGTTATCTGATCTGCCTGGCCTGGGGTCTCACCACCAGATATCTTTCTTATTAGGTTTTCTTTCATGTTTTTTTTTTGTGTTGGCAAATTGTTCAGAAAGTAGTTTGCCATTGCTTTCCTTCTGGACGTTGACTGTACTAGTCGGTGGCCATAGCCATTGTCTCTACTGATGAGACCATCTGCCTATCGCAGAGTGCAGATTATAACCAACAACAATCTGTCAGCTGCTCCCACATCCCATCCACCACCTGCTGCCATGTCTTCACGTAACCCTGATAGGGGGGAGGGGGCGCTAAACGGATACTCCACCGTGCCATAGGGTGTCCCTTAGACTAACGGAGGAAATACATCTCCTTTGATAGGGGGTACCCCTACCCCGGTACCCGTAGCAGCACACAATCCTTAGGAATTCAGAAGTCTAGGGAAAACCAATACATTAGTTTTCAAGACAAAGTTAATGATCAAGTTACACATCTGTAAAGAAAGAGCGACATATATACAAGTCAGCGGAAGGATTGAAAAAAAAGTACTGTACTTGGAATCTGTTGTGAGTATGTGACGTGTATACTTGGACTGTTTCCACGGAGGTTTAAGAGGCATGTCGTTCCCTCCCATAGTAAAAGATGACAGCTGGCATCGAACCGTACTTATGCCATTGTCGACATAACATCATAACCGTTACACCAACGCTCACGCATATAAGACAAAATATTCATTCTAACATCCTTAAGCCCGTATACACTTGTATAATTTAACTTTAATCTTTAGTGTCTACCCTTTTGTTAAGCTACAGATGTTAAAGGCAAGAGAACCAACATTATTGCAATGGTTGTTATACATGGTGGCTCGGCCTCGGGAGTGTATATGTGTGTGCTTTTAGGTGAGTGCATAACTGTGAGTTTGTGCACATGATGTAAGTATGTATGCAGGTATGCATGTTTTTATGAATGTGCGTGTGCACGTGTGTCTGTCTGTCTCATAACATGACAATATTCATTGTTTATGTTTACAACATTCATTTGACAATGTTTTATTTTTCCTTTGTGAATGTATCATGCACTATTGATGAACGAAAGATGAGTGACTGGAAGGGCCGAATGTAAGACGGGCCTGGGTGTCCAGTTTGTGACCTTTTGAAAATAAAGTTCAACCAACCAACCAACCAACCAACCAATCAATCAATCAATCAATCAATCAATCAATCAATCAATCAATCAGTCCCCAGAACCCATGACACGGGTCGAAATCTTCGGACAGAGCACCAACTTCGTAAATCCAGGGGCAACTATCAGAGAGTCCGGGGAAACCAAATGATAAGTCCGAAAATGAAACAACGGCCACTAGAGCGCTAGGCCGACGGCTTGATCACTTTGACACGGAAACCACACTAGGGAAGCAGATCGGCTTCATTGCACCGGGTTTGATCCCATTTAACTCGATAATTTGCCGCAGAGCGGTTGCCGGAAGCATCACGCACAGCACAACTCTGTAGCTCAAGGGACGATCACGGAGAGGGATGTTTCTGCATTTGAAGACGTCACACTGTCCAGCATCTTCTTTTTAGGCTTGCCCCTGTCTCGCTTTCCTGCATCTTTATAATTGTCATGATATTGTTTTTTCCTTTCTTTTAACATGAGAGATCACGATGCTTTCCCATTTACAACTTCTCATAAATTGTCACGATATTTTCCAATTTGCCACTTCTGATGAAATATCACCCTATTTTCCAGTTTCGGATGTCCGAAAAAAAAAAATTGCTCTCGTGATCCAAATATTGAAAAAATATTGCTTGCTTGCTTGCTTGTGTTCGTTGGCTTGAGCTCCAACGCGAAGTCCTGTATGTCGGATGAAGGCATCCTGTTGTCCAACATCAGTGTGATGTCATACAGGACCTGAGTTTTGCGTGAGTATCCGTTGTCCCATGTCTGGCTTATTGGTGTGCAGACTGGTGGTTCCTCGCCGTACAGGCAGACACTCTCCGACTTTGGAGGAGAAAAAATATTGACAGTGAATCCGCCACTTTCAGAACGTTAGACAAGGGTGTGTCCACTTGGTCATGGAGATTTCTCCTGTGGTAACAGTTCCGCCGCATAGCCAGAACGTCAGGAGGCATCCGATCATCAGAAGGGTTCACCCCTCGTCAAATATTTCGACTCCTATACCTTCATTGCCGGTCTCCCTGGTCGAGGAGTTAGCAGCTTTCTCCGTAACCTCGAATACTCTCGTGGTTGACGTGAGCGCACGAGAATTGGAAGCGGTTCCAGTCGCGCCAGTGACATATGAGAGTATGGAGTCAGTCGCCCAGAAAGCAATGAGAAACTACTGAGCGTAATGTTGCCAAGAAATAATCAACAATCAGCTGAAAGATGCTGATGTTGACAGCGATGTCCTGTAAAGGATATGCAATAACAACATACCTTCATTACAATCCCTGGAGAGATACTCAGGGAAGACTCTAAGTGAGTGCACAACTGGATTGTTTTGTATTGTTGCAGAAATACCACGCCATCTGTTCACGCCTACATATATTATCAAACAGCAACAACAAGAACAACAACAACAACAACAACACACACACCACCCACATGACACACGTGATATAATTAGAAACCAAGAAGAACCAGATACTGTAGCAACAACAGCTGCCCTGACAACCAGAAACCATAAATAGAAATGACGTCAACATTGCCAAAAGCGAGGCTGTTGCCAGAGAAAACCTATCTCAGTACTTGGCTCAATGGCTCTTAGAGTAGCGACGTGCGAGTTTATCTCACGTCCGTACGGACAATCAAATATGGGAAATCAGAGAGAGACGGTCAATAGTCCGTCTGTTTGTGAATTCCGGCTTTGGCCTTTGGCGATGGTTTAGCAGAATGGCTTCCGCTCAAGGCAAATATTGGTATCTAATGACATTTGAGGAACCATTCTTGCAATGAGTACATCTGCATAGGAAATCTGTGTTAGCTCTAGTATATGGACACATATAATAAGCGTATTGTCATTTAGATAAATGTGACACCACGAACATAAAACACGTAGACCACTAGTAGATTTAGCCAGATGTTGATTTTGTGGCGAGAATGGTTATATAGCTATGTATCGTAAAAATAGCAAAGGACCATTTCCAAGCCTTCAAGCGTATTTTGGTATATAATGCTAACACTGTATTTTTAAGTCATGGGGAAGGCGTTATCAAAAATCCCAATTTGCTGCCCAAATCTCACAATTGTCTGCTTCAGATAGATCCCAGCCATATAATACACACACACACACACACACACACACACACACACACACACACACACACACACACACATATATATATATATACACACTCACACACACTCACACACTCACACTCACTCACTCACTCACTCACTCACTCACTCACTCACTCACTCACACTCACTCACTCACTCACTCACTCACACAGAATTTAAACATTGACTTCAGAAAGCAATAGCAAATTACTAAATGCAAAATTACCTAGTAAATTGCTCGTAAATCAACCTGGCGGTTGTGGTTAAACGCAACGTCCTGCAAAGTCCAAGGCACATGTTAATATATTATACACAAACATACATACACACATGTATATCATACACACACACACACACACACACACACACACACACACACACACACACACAAACACACTCACATACACACAGCACACACACACACACACGCACACACACACACACACACACACACACACATATATACGCTTAACACTCTGAGTGAGCTGAAGCAAGCGAGGAAGGATGTACAAAAGACTGCCAGGCAGTGTGCAAATGATTATTGGATCAAGTTATATGAGTCCATTCAAATCGCAAGTGATAAGGGAAACATCAGAAGCATGTATGAAGGGATAAAGAAAGCCTGTGGTCCAGTGATCAAAAGAAGTGCACCATTGAAAACCTTGACTGGAGAAATCATCACTGATAAGAAACAGCAGATGGATAGATGGGTCGAGCACTATTTAGAGCTTTACTCAAGTGAGACCAAGCTAGCGGATGATGCCCTCAACGCCATAGAGGCTCCTGCCAACTCTTGACCACCTGGACACACTTCCCACTATAACAGAAGTTAAGTGTGCTATAAATGAGCTTGCGTCTGGCAAGGCTCTAGGTAGGGTGGGATTCCAATAGAGGTAATCAGGAGTGGGCAAGACACACTTGCTCTACAGATCCACCAGCTAATAGGGGTACAACTATAGGGGTATCTCACTTCTGTGTATTGTTGGGAAAGTATTTGCCAGAATTGTCCTGCACAGACTTCAAGTCCTGGGAGATCAAGTCTACCCAGAATAACAGTGCGGCTTCCGCCAGAACCGGTCTACCATTGATATGATATTCTCATTGCGACAGATGCAAGAAAAATGCCGGGAACAAAATCAGCCACTGTTTATTGCCTTCATCGACCTCACAAAGGCATTCGATTTGGTCAGTCGCAAGGGTCTGTTCAAAGCACTAAAGAAGATTGGCTGCACACCAACTCTTCTGTCCATTGTGGAATCGTTCCACACAGGCATGAAGGGTATAATCAAGTTTGATGGCTCAACTTCAGAAGAGTTTGAAATCAAGAGTGGAGTTAAGCAAGGTTGTGTACTACCCCCCACTCTCTTTGGGATATACTTTTCACTTCTACTGAAATATGCCTTTCGTGATCAGGATGACGATATATACATTCACTCACGCTCAGATGGTGGCCTCTATAATGCTCAGAGATTGAAGGCCAAGACCAAAATTAGCAGGGTACTAATCAGAGAGTTGCTTTTTGCGGATGATGCTGCGATTACGACCCACTCCGAGGAAGAAGTACAACATCTACTATTTGCATTCTCTAATGCTTGTTCTGAATTTGGTTTAACAATTAACAAAAAGAAGACACAGATTATGTCACAAGGTGCACATGGTGTACCATCAATCTTTATTGACGACGCCGAACTGGAGATAGTAGACCGTTTTACATATCTAGGATCAGAGGTAAATAGCAAATTATCCCTCGATCAGGAAATCAACATCAGGATTGGCAAGGCAGCAACAACAATGAACATGTTAGCAAAAAGAGTCTGGGAGAACAGGAAGCTTACTGCCAAAACAAAAGTCCTCGTCTACCAAGCCTGTGTCCTTAGTACTCTTCTTTATGGCAGTGAAACCTGGACAACTTACTCACGCCACTGGTCCAAGTCTGGCCCCCACTGGTCTAAGTCTGACACCCTGCTCGTGCCTGTGGCTCCTAGTAGCTGTCAGCATGCGACAGCGGCCACCCCCCGGGCAACAGCTGTGAGAGGCTGGCTAAACCAGGCATGGGTATCCGATTTGGTGTCAAACCAATCGGTAAACTAGGGTATGCCTACCCAGCATGTGAAGACAGGATTCGGCAGACTGCACGGAAGAAATCATTCCTGATTCAACGGGCAAGACGGCGTTTACCTGCAAAGCGTTGTGGAACGTAATGAGCACGACAAGGCACGTAGAGCGCCCTGGTCATCCGCTGCACCTGTATTCGTCTCCAATCGTCTCGACTTGTCTTGCCACTGGACTCAGATGGACTCAGGCGAGAGAGTGAGGTCGACGAATTGCGCAACTCTTCCTCACTTTAATCCAAGTCATCGCGCAAGTCATTCTTCATCCAACGTCACATATCACCTCCAAGCCCTGTGGCGATGGGCGAGCGGCAAAGCGGCAGGCGTGGGTACGCTGGCAGCCGTAGTCGCAGACCTGCACACAGGCGGCTCAGGCCATATGGTCGTCTTCTACTGACCGGAGCAGCAGTGGGATTCGGCAGCCCCCTGAGCGACTGAGCAGCCCTCTATAGGAACACACTGCTCACCTCCATAGCATGAGGAAGGGGCTAGAAAAGGTGCCCTAAACATTGTCTGCTTCATCACTACCTAACCAGCTAGCCGCGGTTGGTGGGTACCCTAACTGCGGTCGACACACAAAGAAAGATAAAACAAGCAAAGCTAAAAGAGTAAACCATATTCCCTTAACAATTGGAACTTGGAATGTACGCACCCTACTTGACAGAGACGGCGCGTTGGGTCCAGAGAGACGAACAGCACTGATTGGGAGAGAGCTGGGCAGGTACAACATCGACATTGCAGCCTTGAGCGAGACACGACTTGCAGAAGAAGGCCAAATCTGTGAAATTGGTGCCGGCTACACATTTTTCTGGAGTGGAAGGAAAAGCGAGGAAAGACGCCAATCCGGTGTGGGATTTGCCATTAAGTCGGCCCTGGTCGGCAAATTAGCTGGATTTCCAAAGGCTATAAACGACAGGCTCATGACCATGAAGTTGCCTCTGCTGAATGGAAGGAAGCACGCAACCATTGTGAGTGTCTACGCACCAACTATGACCAACGAAGATGATGTCAAGAACAAGTTCTATGAGGACCTGCACAATGTATTAACATCTGTTCCCAAAGGAGACAAACTTATACTCCTTGGGGATTTCAATGCCAGAGTAGGCACGGACACCACCTCTTGGAGTGGCATTATTGGAAAGCATGGAGTCGGAAATTGTAACAGCAATGGACTCCGCCTCCTTCAGACATGTGCCGAACATGATCTCCTGATTACGAAAGAAATTTTCCGTCTCCCCATGAGAAATAGGACATCGTGGATGCACCCTCGCTCGAAACACTGGCACCTCATTGCCTATGTCATCGTCAGGAGGAGTGACAGACAAGACGTTCGAGTTACAAAATCCATGTGGGGTGCCGAATGTTGGACAGACCATCGTTTCATTGTCTCGAAAATGAACACCCACATCAGGCCACCACGGCGTCCTCAAGGGGCGAAAATGCAAACAAAGCTAAATGTCACCCGCCTAAACAGCAAGAAAATGCAGCAGTCGTTTGAAAATATGCTGGAAGACCGCCTCAAGCCCAATGCTGAAGCTAAACAGGATACAGAAACAGAATCGACAGCCCTAAAGGACACAATTTACAACACTGCTATGGAAATCCTGGGCCCAGCCCCCCGAAAGCATAAAGACTGGTTTGATGAAAATTCCGAAGACATCAACCAATTGCTGGCCGAGAAACATCTTCTCCTCAAGGCACATTTGAATGACCCAAAGTCAACATAAAAAAAAAGATGCTTTCAAGAACATTCAGAGAGTAGTGCAGCAGAAACTTCGGCACATGCGGGACTCCTGGCTGAGCAGCAAAGCTGATGAAATTCAGGGCTTTGCTGACAGACACGATATGAAAAACTTCTACGACTCACTGAAAGCGGTCTATGGTCCTTCATCACCAGGCATAGTTCCCCTCCTCAGTGCAGATGGGGGAACATTGGTCACCGATAAGAAAGAAATCCTCCACCGCTGGGCAGAGCATTTCAGCAAAATCTTAAATGCAACTTCCTTCTTTGATGATGAAACCATCAACTGCCTTCCTCAAGTTCCCACCAATGAGACTCTTGATGACCTGCCAACCATAGTGGAAATAAACAAAGCCATCCAGCAACTCTCCAGCGGCAAGGCACCTGGTCCTGACTCCATCCCAGCAGAGATATACAAGGCAGGTGGGCCGGTCCTAACAGAGCAGCTTCACCAATTCTTCACTAACATATGGATGAACGAGACCATGCCACAAGATTTTAAGGACGCGTCAATAGTCCACCTTTACAAACGTAAAGGAAACCGCCAATCCTGTGACAACCACCGAGGCATCTCCTTGCTTTCAATTGCAGGGAAGATACTCGCCAGAATTCTTCTCAATCGCCTCACAGCCCATCTCGATCAAGGTCTTCTTCCTGATAGTCAATGTGGCTTCAGAAAAGAACGTGGAACTGTTGACATGATTTTCGCTACAAGGCAGCTGCAAGAGAAATGTCAGGAACAGAACTGCGAAATGTTCTCCACTTTCATTGACCTTACCAAGACTTTTGATACAGTCAGCAGAGAAGGACTGTGGAAGATTATGGCAAAATATGGCTGTCCACGAAAGTTTGTCCAAATAGTGCGGCTATTTTATGACGGCATGCAGGCAAGAGTACAGGAAAATGGTGAACTGTCTGAACCCTTTCCTGTCACCAATGGAGTGAAGCAAGGATGTGTCCTGGCACCAACACTGTTCAGCCTCATGTTTTCAGCCATGTTGATGAATGCCTTCGAGAACGACGACATTGGAATAGACATCAACTACCGTATGGATGGAAAGTTATTCAATCTCAGAAGGCTGAAAGCTAAAACCAAAATTAACAGCGGCACCGTCAGAGAGCTCCTGTTTGCTGATGATTGCGCTCTATACGCCAACTCAGAGGCGGACATGCAACATAATGTTTCAGCTTTCTCACATGCCTGTGCCAACTTTGGGCTTAATATCAACTTGGAGAAGACTGTAGTTATGTACCAGCCAGCTCCAGGGAATAATCACACTGTGCCGAATATCAAAGTGAATTATCATAGACTAAGTGTTGTGGACAAATTCACCTATCTTGGCAGCACCGTGTCACAAGCTGCCACAATCGATGACGAAGTGAATGCAAGAATCTCCAAGGCCAGTGCAGCCTTTGGCAGACTGTACAAGAATGTATGGGACAGAACTGGAATAAGCCTGCAAACAAAGCTAAAAGTCTACAAAGGCAGTTGTATTATCCACACTGCTATATGCTTGTGAAACCTGGACTGTTTATCAGCGACACGCTAGGAAATTAAACCACTTCCACACAGTCTGCCTAAGAAGCTACTGAGATTAAATGGCAAGACAAGATTCCAGACACTGAAGTCCTAGAAAGAGCATCCATGCCCAGTATCCACACTCTACTGATGAAGAATCAGATTCGCTGGGCTGGTCACTTGACTCGCATGCCAGATCACAGGCTCCCTAAACGAATTTTTTACAGCGAACTGCGTTGTGGTAAACGCTCCCAAGGTGGCCAGAGGAAACGTTTTAAAGACACTCTGAAAATTTCACTGAATGCTTTTGGAATTCATCATGACACCTGGGAGGCTGCAGTCAGAGACTGAAATTCGTGGCGTGCATCATTGCGCAAAGGTGCAGTCATATGTGAGGCAACCAGGACTGCAAGAGCTGTGAAGAAAAGGCATGACAGAAAAACCACTGTAGGAAATCCTCCTCCAGAGACGTCAAGCATTCTTTGCCCACATTGTCAAAGAACATTTCGAGCCAAAATAGGCCTTATCAGCCATCTTAGAACCCACGGCTCCACACCTTCAACCCCACTGGATGAAATGAATGGTCATCATCATTCTTGATGGACAAACAACAAACTCACGCCAAGAGAAACGTTTAAACAGCTTTGATATGCGGTGTCTGCGAAGAATACTTGGTATTAAGTGGCAAGACAAAATCACAAATACTGAAGTATTGGAAAGATCAGGTTGTGTGACGGTGTATTCCATGCTCAGTCTTCGTAGACTTAGATGGATAGGACACGTTAGGAGGATGGATGATGGTAGAATACCAAAGGACATCTTTTTTGATGAATTACAGACGGGTAGGAGATCTCAGGGTCGGCCTCTACTACGATACAAAGATGTGTGTTAGCGGGATATGATTGATATAGGCATTGATAATGCACATTGGGAGCACGTCGCCGCTGAACGTGTTGCATGGAGGGCAACTATCAGAAATGGAATAAAGACAAAGGAGAAAGTGATTGCAGATAAAGCAAACACAGAGCGTGAGAGACGTAAGATGGTGCAAAATGGTGGAAATGACCATGTTTTCACGTGTACCTACTGTGGGCAAACATTTGCAGCAAGAATTGGCCTTACCAGCCACACTCGCCACCGCCATGGATCGTAGTTATTAAGCCTTTTTGAAGCACAATGTACCAAACTATCGTCTGTCAAGACGGAAAGGTGCCAATGTATATATATATATAAGGCAAATTGTGTGGATAAATAGACTGATAGATACACAGACAGACGGGGGGATATGCTGGATTATACTGGACTTAAATAATTAGGGGAATGATTATGTAGATATGTAAATTGATAGATAATCATGTAAGTTAATAAACAATAAAAATGTCAACAATCTGGTGGTCCGATAGAAACAGAGTATTGTAAAAATAAGTAGAAATGCACATTAGTATGTAAATAGATATATGTATAAATATGTTTATAGGTACGCAGATGTGCAAGATTGTTTGTATGCCTGTGTAAGTATGTCTGCAGGTAAATAAATGTGTAGGTGTTTTGGTGGGTGCGTAGAAGTGTAATTACCTTTGTAGGTAAGTAGACAGTAACAATTGTTTGGACATGTTGTGAGAAGAAATGAATTGGAGAACTTGGTGACAACTGGCAAGATCGAGGGGAAGAGAACAAGTTGAAAACAGAAGTAAATACCTGGATGGCTTGGCCACGTGGCATGGTCGCAACAAGACCACTGAGCTGATCCTCGACTCTGGTAATCGAGTGAAATGGCGAATCATGACCACCCACGCTTACCGACATGGCACATGATGGATGGAAGAAGGTAACTGTGCAAGTATATTTTCCCGATAAGTAGATATACAGTTATGTTTGCAGGTAGATAGCCGTTCATGTATGCTTGTAGTTAAGTGCATGTGCAAATATGCAATAAAGTAGCGTAGTTCTGTTTGTCAGTAAATAGAAATGTGAATATGTTTGGAGTGAAGCAGATATGTAAGCATTCTTCTAGATAAATAGATATTTAAGTAATTAGGCTGATTGATAATATGCAAGTGATAATTATGTGGTATGAATATCGCAAAGTGGAAAAAAAGAAAGGTAAAAATCGACTATAGAATAAATAAATAGCAGTGGAAAGGAGAGACCACCAATGAACTTCACAGTAAACGGGGGGATATCTTGGACATGTATGAGCAGACGATGGCAGAAGTGAAACATAAATTTAAAAGAGAACAGGAATGGCAAAAATGCTTTCAACATCATGAAATAGTATAAACGTCTTGTAAGATCATGAAATCAGTATACACATTTTGAGAGATTAGCAACGCATTAACACCGAGACTTGTCAAATGTTATGTATATTATTCAACACTACTATATTGTGCGGAATCTTGGGCAATGAACAAGCAATTATAAAGTCGAATAGACATGTGAATATAAATAATAATATGTCGTATGTCATGGAAATATAGCGAAGTAATAATGAGAGAGATCAAAGAGAAACCAGGAATACTAATCGGAGGTTATAATATAAACAATATACGCTATGCAGATGACACAGTATTGGTGGCGGATAATGCAACAGACCACCAACAATTTTTGGAAATTGTAGTAAAAGAGAGGGCAAAGAAAGGACTCTCCTTGAATATCAAGAAAACAGTAACAATGGTGATATCAAAGAAAATGGTGACACAAAAATGTGACATAGAAATAGAAGGACAAATTCTTAACCAAATGGATAATTTTAAATACCTAGGGGCATTTATAACATCAGATGGAAGATGTACAACGCAGATTAAGAGCAGAATAGGGCTAGCATAGGCCGCATTTCAGAAAATGAAGAGTATCTTATGCAATAAGTCACTATCAATTAATGTAAGAAAGAGAATGCTGAAATTCTGTATAGAACCAGTTTTGCTGGATGACAGTGAATCTTGGAATGTAAGTGAACACATTAGGAAGATCTTGGTAGCAACAGAGATGTGGTTTTTTTACACGAATGTTGCGAATTCCACAGACTGCCAGAGTAACTAACGACGATTGCCTGAAAGAGGCTAATGAAACTAGAACACTACATACAACGATAAGAAAGAGACAAACAGCTTTCTTTTGTTATGTGATGAGAAGAAAGACATTGGAGAACATCGTGACAACTGGAAAGATCGAGGGGGAAGAGAGGCAGAGGCAGACCAAGAGAAATGATGCTGGATGGATTGAGGCGGTGGCATGGAGGGATATTGTCAAAGACTCGACCACATCCCCTCCGCCAGGGAGAGCGGTCAATCCTGGAGGGACCAGGAGGAGATGCGGTGCCCGAGGCAAGAGCAGGGGAGATGAGGGAATAGTGGAAGGTTAGCCACTCCCTCATGATACACGCAGGCGGTGTTCAGAGAGTTAGTACTCTAATCACGATACCACCACACCTCATGAAGCCAGAGCACAGTTGAGTAGACACTCAACAGGCCACGTTTTGCCAGCAGCGTGCGAGGTGAGGTAACACGCACGAAGGAGAAGGTCACCCCGCGTGGTGTGTAACCAGGGGAGAGATGTTCGGGAGACGGGAGACTGGACTTGGGGCGTTCACATCGTTTAGAATAACGTTAGGAGTTTTGTGTTCACTAGTAGACAGAGTTAGCATAGGGTTAGCAGTTTGTGTTAGATAATTCTGTGGCTGTATATTGTGTATTGCATTAGCGACTGTTTACCGCTTGTAAGCGAGCCAACGGCAATAAAATGGACCATGCATTTTGCCTCCCACACGACTTGCAAGTTGTCTTGTATGGGTGTGTGAGAAGTACCCGATGATGCCTGTCAGTTAAGTTGTTGACAGGCCAGGGTAATTGTGGTGTCAAGAAGTGGTGCTTGGACGAAAGAGCCAAGCTAATACCCACAGCCAAGGGTAATTGTGGTGTCAGAAAGTGGTGCTTGGACGAAAGCGCCAAGCTAATACCCACAGTACAGGGTAATTGTTATTGTGGTTGTCAGAAGTGAAGCTTGAATGTAATATTCAAGCTACTCCACTCGTCCACGAGGCTCTAGACTAGGGTTTAATTTGTGTAGTGACGGTGATTTGTGCAAACGAGAGAAATTTTGCAAGCTAGAAATGTGCCTATCGTGACGTATTAAATTGTTTAATTGTGTTTATGAAATATTTATTTAGTCAAAGTATGTATTCATCAAAGCTGTAAGTATTAATATTCTTGTTTTCTCATATTTATTTATATATTTACCTTTTTGTTGAGAAATGAGTACCAAAAATGATTCACGGCGGAGCGATACAAAGCCAGCCGACAATATCGATTTTTTCATCGCGCTGTGCTGTGACGTCAGATGATTGACAAACAGTCGTCTGGGCTCATTAGCATACAGCAATCGAGTGTGTAGAGAATTGCTAAACAGCTGCTCGCCTGAATCGGTACGTTATATCATTTATTATTTATTTATTTCAATTACTAAAGGAATATATTTATTTATTTAAACATTATGATGTTATTTTTATTTCTTTAAAAGCAGATATGCATATTTTTGGTCATATTTTCTCTGTGTTTACCGTCACGATGGAACTATTTTTTGGCCAGGCAGATGATACTTGCCTGCACAACACGTACAGAAATTAAATAGATTAGTAACGTAAGGCAATAACTGATAGAGCAAAGACAGGACATTGACATTTAATTTATTTAATACATATTCTAGTTGTTCGTGAACCTGTCTGTCATTGTCTAAGTCATTGTCCTTAGGGGTCTGGGTTAACATATCGTGTAATAGGCCTGATTACTACGGCCCTGCATATCAAAGGGCGAACTACACCTGATTACGGCCCTGTGTACCAAATATAGTTGGCTGGTAACGACCCGTGCCTCCACCCGAAAGTACCAAGGTGACCTGTGGCAACGGAGTTCCGTTCCCCGATCCTCGGGAACGTTAAAGCTGAGTACACTTATATATTTTGGCATGCAATTTGATTAATAGTGCATCTCTTTTTCAGCTCATAACGCATTGACATATTTGTGTACTCTGTTTTTCTGCAAGATAAATCTGGGCAGGGTATAAACAGAAAGCACAACTGATAGTGATCAGATAAGAACAAACATAACATATCAAAGATAAATAACTGATTAAAGTCATCATTGCCTATCACTGTTAGCCAAGTACTAAAGTAAGATGGCAACTTTATCAGATTTCATAAAAGCAGGCAAAGAACTAGAATTAACAGGAAAAGAACTACAACAATATGCTGATCAGAAATTTAAAGAATTAAAAGATGCTGAGAAAGAAGCAAAAGAGGCTGAAAGAAATGAACGCGCACGAGAAAGAGAAGAAGAAAGACAACATCAAATACAATTAAAACAACAACAGCTAGAACATGATAAGACAGTTAAACAACAGCAGTTAGATCAGGAGAAAGAAATAAGACAAAGGGAATTAGATCTAAAGCAAAAAGAAATAGATGTTAAGGAAAAACAAATTCAAGTAGAATCAGAGACACAGTTAAAGATGAAAAGCATGGATGTAGAGTCACACTCAGAGGTCTCTGCCACGAAACTAAGAAGTCAACAAGAAGAAAATAAGTTTAATAAATACAAGAATATTATCAAACCATATTGTAAAGAAGACTCAATATCAGCATGGACAGAGAATGTAGAATATCAATTTAAATACCACCAAGTTCCATTAGAGATGTGGGCCCCAATTTATACAAAAAAATATCAGTGGTGTGCCCCTTAAGGTAATAGAAACTATACCAACAGAGCTTAGATCTAGCTATCAATACATCCATGATAGGATTATGCAGCACTTTTTACTTGATGCCCCTGGGTATCAAGTTCAGTTCTCAAATCTAAAACCTAAACCTAGTGAAACCTTTATTGATTATGTTTCAAATGTACAGAGTGTACTAAATAGGTGGCTTAAAGCAGCTAACATAGGAAAAGACTTTGATAGATTAAAAAACTTAATTACTATGGATAAGGTTATATCCACCATTCCTTCTCCTTTTGCCAAATTTTTGCAGCAGTCAGACATTGAAAACATAGAGCAGTTTGAAAAGAAAGGATCAGCATATTTTTCTTCTAACAGAGATGTGTTTAAGACCTCGAATGACTCTGAAATAGTTTCCTTTGTCAAAGACCAAACTAAAAACTACCAAAGTAATAGGAAACCTTATCAGAAATACGATAAGAAAGATAGGAAAATGGAAAAATGTATCCATTGTCACCTTTTACATGACACTTATGCTATGTGTGACAAATCGCCAAATTATCCGGCGCATCTTGAAAATGTGATCAAGAAACAGCAAAGTAAAAGAGCTGCATACAAGCGTGCAATCAAATGTTTTTTTTGTTCCTGTTATGGCCATTATAGTAATAAGTGCCTTGGCCGGCAGCGTATGAAAGCCAGTAATGCCATTTTGATTGACACCTCTTCAGATGGTGGTAGTGAGAATGAATCTGAGAGTGAAAGTGACTTACCTAATAACCAAGCAGAAAATGTTTGTGGTGCATACGATATGTTAAGCTTCGACAGCTGTGAACGATGTCACCAATTCCATACAGACGGAAAACTAGAATGTGGACATACAGTACTATGCTCATCTGAGCGTGTAAACGCAGCAGTAGCCTCCAGAGGCAATCTTGTGTTCCACAATGCGATGGTCAATGATGTAGCATGCCAGTGTTTGCTGGACAGCGGCAGTACCCTTATTGGTCTTCGGAAAGAACTGGTGAATCCGGGTGATTACACAGGTGATACTGTCAAATGCCGTACCTTTTCGGGTAACATTGAAATCTACCCTTTGGAAAAAGCCCAGATTGACTCTCCTTTTCTCTCTGGTACCTTTACCTGTGCAATACTGAATAACCCTTGTACTGATTTAATTCTGGGGTGCTTACCCCAACAAAAACATTGTACGATTGATGAAATAGTTGCATGGGAAAAAGTAAAGGCAACTATTACAACAGCCAAAACAGACACTTCAAAACATCATAACATATTACAACATGAGACACTACTGATGCTTTCTACAACCAGCACAGATGACACAAACAAACAGAAACTTTTACACCACCAGAAATCTACTCTTAATGTGTCTCCATACTTAAAATTGTTAAAGGTCAAAGCCAGAGTGACCAAAAATGCATCTTATTTAGTGAGACGTAAGAATAGCATTTCAACTACAGGTCATACTACTGGTAACCATGAACAGGTGTTACCTGAACAACACCGGTTAACTATGCCAAAATATGCACATAAAACACCGGTGACTGGTCATCTTGCATACAACAACACCAGACCAGGTTTTTTCAAGAAGATAAAATTATGTTTTCATAATGTATTTGCGTGTAATGTCTGTCAACAATTGGTACAAAAGTTTAAGGGTAGACATCCTACAACTGAAGTACAACCTTCTATACTGGCTCCCAAGCCATTTGATAGAGGAAGGGTCAGTTCTACCACAAACACACAAACAACGGTGCAAGAACCAGTGATCTTGAACTTGATCAAGACAGATTTAGGCTACTTCCATACCAACGAAATGGCAACGACTATTCAAGGTGGTACATAACCATGGTACACGTTGACTATGAAATATCGATAAACATACACTTGGAGATATTCCATGTCAACATGCGTAAACTTTACTTTTCAAGACAACAGACAGAAGTAGAGACAGACGAACATATTGCAACAACACCAAGTGATCAGACGACAGACATACAGAGCGCAACTACACTAGGTAGCGAGACTGGCAAATCCGACAATGTACATACATATAGTGAACTTATAGAATACACATGAAGAAATCAGAATACTGATGACTGGACAATACACCTACTGAAACTGAGACATGCCTTTGACAGAGTGCGACTCTTCGGTCTCACTGTCAAACCAAGCAAAGTCAAATTATGCCTAAAATAAATTCATTTTTGGGTCATGTCATTTCTCAAGTCCAACTGTAGACTGACCTGAAAAGTAGTACCAAAATTATGAATCTGACCATGTCTAACAGAAGGAAACAGGTCAGAAACCTTTTGGGATTAGTAAATTACTCAGAAATTATAATTCTATATTCCAATGTTTTAAAAGCATTTGTGGAATGAAATGTGAAAGATGCATTATTAATTCCTGCATTGTCAAAATTGAATATCCTTTTTTGTAAATATTCCAATCCCTTCGCTTGCCTAATCCTAGGCTCGTTTATTATTCTAGGACAGATGCCAGCAGTACTAGGCCAATTTTTTGAGGGCATCTTCCATCCGATTTGCTACATGAGCCGTAAGATCACACCTGCTGAGTCCAGAGATTCCATATCACAGTTGCAACCCTAAGCGTCATCTATGCAGTGAGAAAGCTCCATCGAGTTCTGACGGATGTTCACTGCATTGTCCAGACCGACAACTCCCCGATCACGGTCATAGAGAGTGGTGTGCATCAAAATGACCGGATATACAGGTGGTCACTAATTTTACCATCTGAGGTAATAATACCTGAAATCCCACATATTAATGTAGAGTGATAGTTAGTACATGAATACAGTACAATATGCTATGTAAAATAAGGTACATATAGACCCATTGTATGCTTAAGAATGAACTATCATGTGTCCGTAGACATGAACTTAAGAACTGTGCTACAGAACTTAGATACTACCGTGTGAATCAGGACAGCTCATTTCCAACTAAGCTCCAATCCGGTGTATCATTTGTGTGAATCGTAGAAAACAGTGTCAGAACAGTGCTTAATTTCAGACACATAAAGACTAAGCTACGACACCAGCGAATCTCTACACGTGCACTACCGATGAACATTATTATGACCGTGAAATGTATTTCAGATACCCAGGCAAATTATGTAGTTATATTGTGCCTATACCAATATACAAACATGAAGGCAACTACTAACCTGAGAGAACTGAATACCATGTATATAAACTTAATGTGATATGTAAGATAATATAACAGTGTGTAACATAAGACGAAGGCCGGTCGTTTGTTTGTTGATAAAACGTTTATTGGCTTAATATAACAAAGCTCCGATGTACACCTCCATTCGGTACTCAAGCTGGGTTCTAACTGCCCATACCAACCCAATACGTCACGATTGAGCATCTCCCCCCCCTTTCAGTCTCAATGCTCAATCGTGCTGTATCGGAGTTTTCCAATAGACCCCAATTATACCTACACTGTTACACCTCCCCATGTTACTTAAAGAATTTTCCTTTTAAAGGGAAAAAATCTTTACTCTTCCCCATACTATT